>PVKA01028443.1:0-29374 GCA_004027165.1 Ctenomys sociabilis
AAAAAAAAAAAAAAAAAAAAAAAGCGCTGACATACAGGTAAATACAGAATTCCCTGATTAAAGAGTAAAAAATAGACACAATTTGAGCACAATTGCCAGACTAACTGAGAAAACTAGTTGGTATTTCTCTGTATCCATCAAAATCCATTTTGAGACAAAGAGTTGATAAACATCTCTGACCCAAGTCTCAGCTGATTAGGTAGGTCAGGCATTCCCAGGAAGATGAGATTCAAAACAAAATACTTTGTTTTCCATTTCTAAGGAACTGGATTCAACTCCTGCTTATTGTTAGAAGTCATCCCATTCAAAGACCATCAACAAAACATGACACACTTAGCCCAGAAATGTATGGTGGTTTCTCTCCAAAGAAATACTACTGGCATGTACCTTAAGAAGGCACTCAGAGCCGGGCATGGTGGCGCATGCCTGTAATCCCAGCACTCGGGAGGCTGAGGCAGGAGGATTGTTGTGAATTCGAGACCAGCCTGAGCTACAAAGTGAGCTTAAGGCCAGCCTGAACTGCATAATGAGACCCTGTCTCAAAAAGACAAAAAAAAAAAAAAAAAAAAAAAAAAAAAAAAAAAAAAAAAAAAAAAAAAAAAAAAAAAAAAAAAAAAAAAAAAAGAAGGCACTCAGTTAAGAGGATGGGACATATTGCTGTTGCTAGAATTCAGGCGTATCTGATCTGCCTGGCATGTCCATGACTGCTCCACTTTTTTCTTCTATTGATGTGCTTAATGTTGTCCTTTATGTCCATTTTCTTGGTATTGACTGCAAGAAAAAAAAAAGCAGAAAGTTTAATTTTTCAACTTTCAGAATAAGTAACCCATTCTCATTTGAGTGGCAACTATTAGCCTTCGAAGCTCAGCTTTTACATCTACCATGGATTTTCGTTGCTTAAAGCTCCTAGTCTATCTGCAAGGTTGTCAAATTTTGAACTGTAGTTCAAGTGTGTTACTTGATAAATTTACAGACTGTCTAGCATATCTTCATAGGTAAAAATTAAAAGTTGATTGAAGACTAATTAGATCAAGAGGATTCACATAGACAGAGTAACAAAATTGTCCAGGTTTTTAATTTGGCTACCAAAATTTCTCTTTATTAATTGTGTCTGACTGACTATTTTTTATTTTATTAGTACATGATTTCCATGCATTGATTTGATACAAATCTTGAGGAAATGGATATTCATAATAAAGCTTGTTTCTTTTCTTAAAAACCTCTTCCCTATAAAAATTAAGATACGCAAACAGCTACAGTCTCTTAATTTACCGCTAAGAGACATACGGTATAATAATGTCTGTAAGTATAATATCATGTATGCACCTTCTATGATACCAAAACATTATGAAAACAGTTTGCAATGCATTAATTTATGAAATCCATCTTGTCAAGATATCTTAAAACTGTCTCATTGATATTTGTACTTGAATAGAACAAAAGTAAAATAAAAAATAATAATAAAAATAAAATAAAAGGAAATAAAAAAAAATCCTCTTTCCTTCCCTAGCTCTCTTCTACTCTAATCCCTCTTTCTCTATTGTTATACTCAATTGTTTTGTTGTATTGGCACATAATGTTTACATTCATTGAGGTTATTAGGTAGCTTATCTTTACTCCACTTATTTCTCCTCTGTTTTCCCCTATCCCCCTTGCCCTTGTTCTCTTGGACCCCTCCAATCTCCAACGAGATCCATCTCGTTGTCTACTCAATTCATTTTCTATTAATCACTTCGTAGTTTACCTTATTTATATTAGAGCTACTATACAGTATTTAACCTATGTGTCCACTTTATTTCACTCAACATCATATTTTCCAACTGCATCATTTAGCCTATAAGTATAAAAAATGTGTCTTTATAGCTGAATAATATTCCCTATTATATATAAATACCACATTTTTCTCCAAGCGTCTGTTGACAGTTTTACAGGGTGTTTCCAGAAATTAATATTAATTATTCTTCTATAAACATTGGCATGCATGTATTACTGTAATATGATGTCTAAAACTCTTTTTGAAAGATTTCAAGAACAGGCAGAGCTGGGTCGTATGTAATTTCTAATTTTAGTTCTTTGAGAAATCACCATGCTGATTTCTGTGAGGGTTGTACTAGTTTTCCTTCCTATGAACACTGCAGGAGTATTCCTCTTTCATGATAGCCTTACCAGCATTTGTTGGCTTTTTATTTCTTGATGATTGCCATTCTTTCAAGAGTAAGATGAAAGGTTAGAATTGTTATATTTTGCATTTCTCTAATTCCAGACACACTGAACATTTTTCATGTATTTGTTGCCCATTTCTGTCTTTCTTTGTCCCATTTCTATGTGAAGTGTCCATTGTTTCCACATTTATTCACTGGGTCTTTTAGATGATCTACTTTCTTGTGTTCTTTTTTTTTTTTTTTCTGAATTTTAGGGAAGGCTCTCCAGGATGTTCAGGGTCTCACTACTAGACTGGACTTGTAGTGATCTGCCTGTTTACAGCCTCCCAACAGCTGAGATTATAGGCACATGCCACCATACCCAGTCTCAATTGGCATCTCAGTGCACCCCAGGGGTGAGGCTGACAAGGCAGGCCCAGGATAGAACCCAGGCCTCTGCGCCTGCTTGCATGCACTTTAATACACTGAGATATTTAGCCAACCCTTCTTGGGTTCTTTATGTATTCTAGATATTATAAGTCTGTCTAAGAAGTAGGTGGAAAATATTGTTTTCCATTCTGTAGGCTGTTTACTAATTGATTCCCTTGCTGTACAGGAGCTTTTCAATTTTATGTAATCCTACGTATTCATTCTTGCTGTTGTTCCTTGAGCAATTCCAGTTCTATTTAGAAAATTCTTTCCTGTACCTATAGCTTCAGATCTCATATCTAGATTATCCTGCAGTATACTCAATGACTTTATTTTAATGTTTACATCTTTGAATCATTTGATTTTAATTTAGTACATAGGTCCACTTTCAATCTTCTGTAAACCAGGTAACTAGTTTTCCAGCATTTGTTGAGTAGCTTATCTTTTTTCTAATGGATATGACCCTTTTGTTAATGATCAAATAGCTGAAAGTGCTTGGGGATATTTCTGTAGCCTCTGTTTTGTTCTGTTGCTCCAAGTAGCAGTTTTTGTTTCAGAACCATACCACTTGTATTACTGTTGCTTTTTAGTATGGCTTGAAGTCTAGCATTATAATGCCACCTGCTTTTCTCTTGTTGCTGTACATGCTTTGTCTGTTCTGGATCTTTTCTGGTTCCTTATGAATTTTAATATTTTTTTCTCTAGATCTGTAAAGTATGCTCATGGTATTTAAATTAGCACTGAATTTTACCTATACAACAATTTTTAAAGTACGTACATTTTGACAATGTTTGTTGTACGTATCTAAGAGTAAGGGAACATCATTCCATTTTCTAATATTGTCTTCAATCTCCTTTAGTCAGAGTACTGTAGGTTTTTTTGTAAAAGTCTTTCACTTGTTTGGATAGGTTACCACCTAGGTATTTACTTTGTCTTGAAACTTCTGTGAATAGTCATTATTTTCATTTCTTTGAGCTCATTATTGGTCCACACAAATATTTTTATGCATTGACTTTGTATTGTTCTAAACTGCTGAAGTTGTTTATTCATTCTATGAGATTTTTTGAGTGCTTTGAATTTTGTATGTAGAGAATCCTGCCATCTTTAAATAATGATAATTTAAATTCTTATTTCCTATATGTTCCTTTTTTTTTCTTTCTTTCTTTTGCCTGACTGCCCCGGCTAATGTTTCAGATCTTATACTAAATAGAAGTAGTGATAGTGGGCATCCTTGACTTGTTCCTAAGTTTAGGAGAAATGCTTTTAGTTTTTCCCCATTTAATATGATATTGGCTATTGGTTTGTCACAAATAGCTCTTATCAAATTCAGGTTTGGCCCCTTTACATGTATTTTCTTCAAGTTTTTTTTTTTTAATCATGATGTGTTGGGTTTTGTTGTAAAGCTTTCCTACACCTATTGATATGAGCATGTTGTTTTTCACCTTGCTTTTGCCTGTGTGACATTTATTGATTTATGTTTGTTGAATCTTCCTTGCATCTCTGAAATGAAACTTGCTTAGTCATAAAATATTATCTTTTCATCATGTGCTATATTCCATTCACTAATATCTTGTGGAGTTCTGAATGTCCATTAGGGAGATTGGCCAATTGTTTTCTTTTTAAATTAGGTTTGTATCTGGTTTTGGAATCAGAGTGATACTCACTTCCATAAATGAATTTGGGAATGCCCCATCCTTTTTCATTTCTTTGAAGAGCTTGAGATGTATAGATCATTTAACATCCTTAAAAGTTTTGCAGAATTCAGGAGTGACTCCATCAGGTCCTAGGCATTTTAGTTGGTAGATTTTCTTTTTTACTTTGTATTGATTTCATTGCTTATCATTGGGTTGTTCAGTATATTTGTGTCTTATTGCTTTAGCTTTGGTAATTTGGGCGAGTCTAACAATCTGTTCATGTCTTCAAAACTTACCAATTTGTTGGAATATAATCTTTCAAAATTGTACTATCATTTGTTACAGAAAGTGCCTGTTAGGATTTCACCCTTTCATTTACATTTGTATTTATATCATTTGCTGCTTATCCTATTAAGTCTGGGAAAAGGGTCACTTATTTTGTCTGTTCTTTCAAAGAATCAGCTTTATAATTTTTTAAATCTTTTATTGATTTGGTACAGGGTCTCACTGCACAGTTTGGACTTCTAGTAATCCTCCTGTCTCAGCTTCCACAGTGCTGGGATTACAGGCTTGCCCCACCACACCCTGTTTCAGTGGCCTGCATGACATGTCTAGGTTTCTGGGCCTGCAAGGCATGCAGTACTCAGATGAAACATGGGTCCTTGCACATGCTAGGCAGACTCTTAGACCACTGAGCTATATCCCAGCCCCAAAAGATATGGTTTCAATTTCATTGATATCATTGATATCTGTTCTATTCTTTATAATTTTCCTCCTTAATTTTGGCTTGGGCATGAACGTTGTTTCTCAAATCTCTCAAGATTTCATATAAGGGTATTTACTTGGGTTTGCTCTGCATTCCTAATGTGAGCATGGATTGCAGGGAGCTATGCTTTGAGGAGTGTTTTGGTTGTCTCCTAGAAGTTTTCATTAGTTGTATCAGTATTGTCATGAACTTCTAGAACTTAAAAATTTTTTTTTCTTCATTTCTTCTGTGATTGATTATTTTCTTGGAAGTACACTATTAATTTGCCAGGTGATTCTAACTTTTATGTGATTTCTTCTGTCATTGCTTTTAATTTTCTTTGCACAGTGCTCTGATAGTATACATGCAGTAATTTCAATTCTTTTATATTTACTCACATAGGTTTTGTGGACTAGTATGTGATCTGTTTTGGGTAAAGTACCATGTATTGCAGAAAAATGTATACTCTGTAGTATTGGGATGGAATACTCTATTTATATTTATTAGATCCATGTATTCAAGGTGTGGTTCAGCTCTAATACTTCTTTATTGATTTTTTGTTCAGTCGAACTGCCTTTTTGTGAAGGCGTGGTGTTAAGATTCCCCAATGTAATCATGTTGATATTTTTAAATATTTTTTATTTATTTATGTATATGTTACAGGGTCTCACTACACAGCTTGGACTCATGATGATCCTCCAGTTTTAGCCTCTCCAGCACTGGGATACAGGGGTGTGTCCCCACACCCAGTTTCAGTGGTGGGCTTATGGTACAGGATCAAACCTGCCAGGCAGGTGCTTAAACTGATGCTCTACTGCCCATTACTGCCCAGTGTGTTGGTATTTACTTCAACTTTTAGGCAGTATTTGTTTTATGAAGAACAGTGGACCAGTATTTTCTGCACAAATATTTTTTTTCAGCATTATCTCTTCTTGTTGGATTTTTCCCTTATGTAGGGAAACAAGTTTTATCTTGAAGTTTAAAGTTGCTATCTTATCAGTTTTATCTTGAAGTTTAAGATAGCAGTAGTTAATTGTAGTTAATTGCTACTACAAAAAAAAATCAACATGATTGTTTTGGGGGCATTGGCCCATGAAATATTGTTTTCTACCTTTTAAGTTTTAGTCTATGAATATCATTTTGATTAGCTGAGTTGGACACAACAGGCTGTTGGACTCTCTTTTTTTGTGGATTCAGTCCACCAATCTGTTTCTTTTAACTGATGCATAAAGGTCATAAATGTTGAAAGCTATTACTGGGATGTATTGATTATTTACAATCATTCCATTCTTTCTCTATTGGAGACTTTTTTTTTTCTGGTTTTCTTTTCCTGTCCTTTTTGTTGTTATTTATCCACTGACTTTGTGAGTGTTTTTATTTCATTTGTATTAAAACTAGCTCTATTAGTTTTTCTCTAGGATATTTTGGAGTAAAATCTGAAGTACTAGCTTTGTGTCATACATTTCTGTACTGATCTTTTTCATGAATTGATCTTATTTTTCCACCTCATTTTTATTTTATAAAGGAAACACAAAATAATATTAAAACAGAAAAATTATAAATGATACAGAATTTCTAGTATGAATTGCACACTATTTGTTGTAATGCATAGTGTTGTCTTCCAATGAGTTATTCATATTTCCAGATACATGCATGAAAAATTGGAAGAAAGAAATGCATAATAAATTAAGAGGAGAAACAATTGAAAAAGGAGACAAATTAAGCATTAACTTCTCCTTTTCATAGACTAACAGAAATCCACAGTACAGTTGTCCAAACTATCCTGTTTTCATGCATAGATATATCTCTTTCCCCCACTCCCTCTCCTGTCCTTCTCAACTCAGTAATTGTTTCCTTTTGAATAAGTTCATTCCCTTTTCCCAGTGTCTATTGTACCCTTCATATTCTATTTTCTCTTTTAAGTTCTCACACTAAGGAAATAATATGATGTTTGCATATGTGAGTCTGTTTATTTCCCTTAAGAGTATGGTCTCTAGTTGTACCCATTTACCAACAAAAATCTCAAATTTATCCTGTTTTATAGCTCCATAGTATAGAAATACCAGATCTTCTTTATCAATTCCTTGATTGATTGATATCTGGGTTGTTTCCAGGATTTAGCTATGAAAACTGTGCTGCTATAAATATGGGTGCACCTATCTCACTGTGTATGAGGTTTTCAGTTCTTCTGGAAGAACACCCAGGAAGAGTGTAGCTGGCTTGAATGGGGTCTCCAACCCTAGCTTATAAAGGAATCTTCACACTGATTTCCATAGTGGTTGTACAAGTCTGCACTTCTACTGACAGTGGAGAAGGGTTCCTTTTTTCTCACAGCCTCTCCAATGTTTGTAACTGTCTGACTTCTTGATGTTAGTCATTCTTCCTGGGGTGAGATAGAATCACAGTGTTGTTTTAATTTGCATTTCTCAAATGACCAGGGATGTTGAACTTTTTTTTGTATATTTACTTCCCTTTTATATTTCTTCACCTGAGAAGTGTATATTCATCTCAGTTGCCTATTTTTGGATTGGATCTTTGGTTTTGGGGGGCCTGATTTTTTAAAATTATTTATATTTTCTAGATAGAAGACCTTTGTCAGAGGAACAGTTGACTATACTTTTTTTCCCAGTATGTTAGTTTTCTTTTTATTCTCTTGGAGTATCTCCACCTCTTTTGAAAAAAAGCCTTGCTAGCCAGGTTAGTCAAAATTGGAAATTGTTTGCTCCTATGGTTTGAAATGCTTCACTCCAAGCTCTACTAACCTTTAAGGTTTATGTTGAGTAGTCTACTATAATTTGAATGGGTTTACCTTTACATGTGATGTTGTTTGGTTTTACTCTGATTGCTTTTAAAATTCTCATTCTTTTTGTGAGTTTATGTTCTCATCATAATTGTTTGTTGTTTGGCAAGCTTTGCTTCCTTGTATGTTTAACTCATTTCTTAAGTTTGAGAAGTTTTTTGCTACAATTTCTGTAAGCATATTAAAATCTCTCTGTGTATCTTCTAGCTTTTGTATTACTTCAATACAAAAGACTTCTTAGTGTTGTGTAGTCTTTTCTTGTTCTCTTATGTTTTCATGGTTTCTTTGAATAGTTCTTCATCATTTACCATTTTGTCCTCAATATCAGACAGGTATTTGCACTTGTAATTTCTGCAGTTATGAATCATATGCACTTTCTTAAAGGTATTTCTTCTTGAAAATTTTCAAGGGTTCTCTGTCCTTTTTAGTTTTTTTTTTTTTTTTTTTTTTTTTTTTTTTTTTTTTTTTTTTTTTTTTTTTTTTTTTTTTTTTTTTTTTTTTTTTTTTTTTTTTTTTTTTTTTTTTTTTTTTTTTTTTTTTTTTTTTTTTTTTTTTTTTTTTTTTTTTTTTTTTTTTTTTTTTTTTTTTTTTTTTTTTTTTTTTTTGTACGGGGTCTCACTATGCAGCCCACATTCATAGTGATCCTCCTGCTTTCTGCCTTCCTAGTGCTGGGATTACAGGCGCACACCACCACGCCCGGACTCCATCTCCGACTCAGCGCACCCAGAGGTGGGGACGGCGCAGCATGCGAAACCAGGAATTGAACGCTGTCCGCTGCGCTTACCTAGGCAAGCACTTAGTCCACTGAGCTATACCGCCGGCCCTTCTTTGTCCTTTTTGAACCTGTCATTCGTGTTTTCTTTTCTTTGTTTTTTGGTGGAACCAGGGATTGAAATTAGGCCCTTGAGCTTGCCAGGTAAGTGCTTATTCTACTGAGCCATCTCCCTGTCCCTTTGTGTTTTCAACCATCCAATTTTTAACTAATTTCCTCAAAATTTACCTGGGGCATGTTGAGTGATAATTCTGTGAATTTTTAAAACTTATTTGTTCTTTAAGCTTATCTAGTTTCTTCATCCATTCTATGAGATTTTTGTAGTGTTCTGTTACCTGGCATTTGTGTTCCTCTTCATTTGTGCTCTTGTGCTCTGCCTTAGGAGAGCTAGGAGATGTTAGGGATCTTCTGTTGCCTTGCTTCCTGTGATTCTGCATGTATGTGCAGTTTATCCATTTCTTTAATTGTGATTCCCTTGAACTCCAGATATTACCATAGAGAGAAAACCAGTCAGTATCTACAGTTATGTTACCTTGGCTATAGTAGTAAATTCAGTGGCATCAATGGCATCAAATAACAACTGGGCATTACTAAACTTTAGGAGCCAATCTTGAAAAACACTTAACAAGAACTCAGAAGACTATGATTTGAGAGAAAATAGACCACCTGTATATTAGTCTATGGTAGTTAAAATTTAAAAAAATCTTTTATTTATTTATTTGGTTCAGGACCTCACTACATAGCTCAGACTCATAGTGATCATTCTGTCTTAGCCTCCCCAGGGCTGTGATTGCAAGCATGTGGCACCACACCTGATTTTGTTGACCAGCTCGTCACAGGACCACCATGGCGTGTAGTACTGGGGATTGAACCTGGATCCTTGTGCTTGCCAGGTAGGCACTTACATTTCTGAGCTATCTCCCCAGTCCTAGCCTATAATACTTGAGACCGCTAGATTTGCTGAGTATGGGCAGTCAGCCACAGGTCAAAGGTACCACTAGCCTACCATCTTCTTCAGGACTGCTCTCACTGATGATTTTCCTCTCCAAGTGTGGCCTGCCTTCCTCATACTATGCAGCACTGTGAACTTCCTGGTCTGACTCCAGTTTTTCCTACTTAGCTCTCCCCATTTCCAAGACTATGAACAAAGTATTGTTTCACTTGTTAGCCAAGAAGCAAAACTCTTCTACTAGGTATTCATCTCTTCTTTGGTCAAGTGGGTGGGCTGGTTATCACCTCTGTTGCACAATGACAAGGAGACCCCAGAGACAGACCCGTGTGTGTGTGTGTGCATCCAGCCATTGACTTAATTAATTCAGTTTTAAATGTTATACTTCATTGGATATATATCAAGTGATAACACTCATCATATGGCATTTGTGCCTCTGAGTGATATATCTTGCTTCTTTCCCAAATTCCCCTTCCCTCCCATCAACTCCTCCAGTGCTGGGAAAATACCAATAGAATTAGAAGAGAAAGTAAGATGGGGGAGAGCAAAAAACAAAACAAAAAAAAAGATGAAAATATTTAAATCCTTCACCTAGTTTTGGGGGCTTGCAGGATAGCTCAGTTCTTAAAGTGCATGCTTGGGTAAACACCATCAGCCACAGGAGACTGTGGTTCAATTCCCAGCTCCACATGCTGCACCAGGCACACCCTTAAGGCAGTTGTCCATAACAAATTTCACAGTCACTAACTCTTAACAGATTCTAGTTTCTTGGTTGGTATCCTGCCTTGTTACATTGTTTATCATCTTGAAGAAAGTTAGTTCAACAATAATCTGACTGTAATTTATTGTTGGATAATATCAAGCTTGAAATTTAGCCAGCCAACCAGCCAGCCAGCCAGCCAAAAAAAAAAAAAAAATCCTTCTGAAGTTTTGAAACTGGGTGTGGTGGAGCATGCCTGTAATCACAGCACTTGTGCGGCTGAAAATGGGAGAATCACTATGAGTCTGATATAAATAGTGAGATCCTGTAGACCCTGTTCTAAATTTTTTTAAAAATCCTCATATGATAAGAAGATTGTTGTTGTCCATACCAAATTTCACAGTCACTAACTCTTAACAGATTCTAGTTTCTTGGTTGGTATCCTGCCTTGTTACATTGTTTATCATCTTGAAGAAAGTTAGTGCAAAAATAATCTGACTGTAATTTATTGTTGGATAATATCAAGCTTGAAATTTAGTTGAAGGCAGTCTATATTCATGAATTCTATTCCACTGAGCTCAATCTGCCAGTCATAAGAGCTGAATTATTGCTGAATTAAAATATGTTTATGTTTAGGATGTGAGGTGTCTCTAGTGTGCCTAGCTTGGACATAGATTCTTATTCTATAACATCACACAGGTTACTATAACCATTCAGGGCCAGAGACTATCATAAACACTTTATTCTCATTTATTTAAACATCATAAAGTTTTTTGAGGTAAGTACTATTAATATCCTTATTTCATAAAAAACTAATAAGCAGCACAAAGTCGCACATAAAATTTGGAATTCCTGCAGTCTGACTCCAATTCCTACAATAACCACATACAACACTGCTTTCATTGCTCAGTATAAGACAAGGAAGTAGCAAGGGGGAATCAATAATAGTAGCATGCTCCTAGCTTTCTGGAGTTGAAGAAATGGCAAGGGCAGGTGCCAGAGGTGGTGTGGAGGAAGACAAAGGTATGGATGTGGGGCTGGGAGTGTGGTAAGACAATCTTCTTAATACTTCAGTCTGATTTTAAAGTTCTACAGAACAGAGATATCTCCTATTATTTATACCTCTGAAAAGCCCAGCTATTTAAACCTATTGATTTAAAATGTAATTCTTAAAAACCAGCAGCCAATTGAGTTTGGCCAGAAATTGTACTAGATATGAAGAAGTCTGTGTAACTTCATATCTAATTTTTTTTTTGTCCTGTGAAACCATATAATATTAATACATGATTCCATTTTCTAGGGAACAACAATTATTCATTTCTAAAATCATGTCTGAATTTTTGGAACACTTTTCCTATTTTCGATTTGGCTGATTTTGTATAATGCTCTGATTTGAATTTCTATTAGGCATTTACAAAGACAGGCTGGGAACTTTGTGTATTCCATTATACTAATAGGTATTTAGCAGTAATCATGACAAGAACAGAATGCGCTGGTCATCATTAAGCTTTGTCATTCTAACCAAGGCACTCCTTAAAAATTTTTCAGTACATTTATCTTGTTTGATGCAGGAAAAAAAGTGGTCTTCTCAAATAGAAGGGTTATCTTATCCCAAATAAAAAATATAATTAATAGTCACCTCTCTGGGAAGAATGTCATTTTAATAATAGTAAAAGATTTTACCTAATTGGCCACTAATATTTCTCAGATGCACTGGCTTGTGGTGTTTCCCAAATATTTATGTTCACTCAGAGCCTCAAAATGTGATTGTATTTGGAAATATCCTTTTTGGAGGTTAACCTAGTCAAGGAGAGATCATAATGGATTGTGAAGGATCCTAATGCAATGACTGATTTTCTTAGATAAAGGGGAATTTGGTGTGTACTGCCACAGGAGAATGCCACGGGAGGACAGGAAGAGACTGTATAAGTTGCGTGAGATTTCCTGCAAGCAAATGAACACCACTGATTGCCAGAAACTACCACAAGTAAGGAGACAAACAAAACAAAAAACTTCCCTCCATGCCTGTAGAAAGAGCCTAGTCCCAACAACATTTCAATTTTAGAGCTCTGACCTCCAGAGCTGTGGAAGCATGTAGTTCTGCCTTTTTAAAATTTTTTATTATTTTTATTTTTTTATGTATTCGGTATGAGGTCCCACTGCGCAGTTCAGACTTGTAGTGATCCTCCTGTTTTCAGCCTTCCCAGCACTGGGATTACAGGTGTGTGCCACCATTGCTGGTTTCATGGCCAGCTCAGTCTGCTCCACGTGGGGCCTGCAGGGCATGTGGTACCCGGGTCCTTGTGCTTGCCTGTGTAGGTGGTTGGACCGCTGAGCTATATCCACAACACTGTTCTGCTGTTCTAAGCTATCTGCTTGCAGTCGTTTTTTATGCGTCCATGGAAACAGATGCACGGTCCATGGCAGCATCCCATGGATTAGCTAAGAATGCCGATGGTGACATCCAGGACTCACAAGAGTACTCTACAGAGTGCGGTTTGGAGCCCTCACCATCATATTCTTGTTCATTTTAACTGGAATCTTGGTGTGGAAATTCTGTGGATTTCTGTCTTTGTTTACTGTTTCCCCTTTTGCAACATACAGTTGATAGATTAGAGAACCAAATTGGATAAATGATGCAAACAGTTGAATAGAGGCAAATTCCTGAAGTGAGGCTGAAATTAATGAAAATATTTGTATCGATCAGCTTTCCTGTTGCTAGGAGACATTCATTTGGGCTCATTGTCTCAGAAGTTTTAGTCTATGGTCATCCTGCTCAAAGGCAGAAACACAACAGAGGACCACAAAGCCCTTTAAAAGGTACAGATTTCAGGGATTTTACTTATGATTTGGAGTCCAATTTCCATCTCCATGGCAGTTCAGTACACAAAGATGAACCATCAATACTATAAGTTTTGAAAGACAAGGATTAATTTTGACATGGCCTAAGAGAATAATTAATAGGGAAGTTTCCACTAAATTTAAAATGAGGTGGAATTAGAATTAGAATTGGGAAAGATAATATGTGACCTAACAACCTTTTACATAAACAATGGCAAAAGCCAATGACAGATCAAAAATAATCACCAAATTGATCTTGCCTTGATCACTGAGTTGATCCTGAATAGTGAGGCTCCTGTGGCCCTTTATATCTTGGTCTTGATTGATTCTGATGCTTTGATGCTGAATTTTAACAACAGGATCCACTTTGTATCTGAGAGAGGTGAGTTTCTGGTGGGTACAGAAGATACTTTATCTCATTTGCCCTGCCATTTCCTTAGTCTAAGGCCAATGACATCAATGCTAAAGAAGCTTTGCATTCACTGGAAGTGTATGTACTGTTCTCTTCAACAAGAAATGAGCAACTTTTCTTAGTGACATATGGAGAGGTGTTGAGAGCATTAAGGACAATTTATTTTTTTCATGTACAATTATATTTTATTGATAAAAGTTATGTGCATCACTCTTTTAATTTTTTTAAATAATTTTATTGAGAAACAAATAGCAATGAGATAGTTTCAAAACCGATTAGTAGGACAGTTTCAACAATACATTGCATATTGTTGTCTTAGTGGTTATTCATTGTACAAGATGCAGACATGATATCTTGTCCACAAACACTATTAGAACAAATCTTGCACAATTTAAACAAAGTAAAGCTATCGTTTTGGAAAAATAACAAGAGATTCTGTCTTATGTATTCATTTCTTGTCTGTTTTCCTGGTTGTATCTTGAGTCTCTTTAGGGAAAGGGTAAGACACGCACATATGCAATCATTAGTATACCTCAACACAGTTATCTGGCATGGAGTAGAAAGTCAATAAATGGAGAGGATATATAATGAACAAAGTAACAGGGAGCTGAATCCAGCTTGTGGCTCTAGATACTGAGATAAATGAACTTGATTACAACTGAGAAATGGAAATCATCATGGAATATTGGGGTAAAAATACTATCTTTTTCTCCCTCTTTTGCTAGAAAGTCAGACAATGCAATAAGATTTATAATTACACAGTATCTGTATCCAGCTGTGTCTTCCACTAGCCTGCTAGGATCTCACAGGACATTTATTAACCTGCCAACAGTCTATAAAAAAATCCTATATAAAATCCTATCTTTGGCAGGGTATGGTTTAGTTATAAAAAGACAAATTTTCTATTTTCCATTACAATTAAGTAATAAAACATGCATGCATTCACGGGTGATGAGATCCAGTGGCAATATTTTATTTACTATCTGTACCTGACTCAGCTTGTGCCACGCCAGGGCTCTTCAGTATGGCCTGTCCACTCTCCACAAGCCTGCGTTGCCCCCTTGTTTCCCGTCTAGAGCGCTGACATTGCCTGCTCTTCCTGTTTCCATCATCAGCCAGAGGAGGCCGGCAGAAGCTGTTGCTTATTCAGCGACACACCTGGAATTGTGGTGGGCTTCACGATCCCCAAGAGGGCCTCCAGCAATGAAAGGCAAGGAAACAGATCCTACATTGCGCCTTTCCTTCCCTGTGAATTCTAGGAATTGCTCTTTTAGAGATATTATTTGGGACCTGGCAACACACTCTCTTTCTTACAGAGAAGACTGTCTAGCCCAAAAGCACACTCCCCGGAGGTTTTGCTAGGTTTCTTTCTTTCCCTTACTTTTCTTTTTTCCTTCAAATTTTCTTTTGTGATCAAACTTTGTTTTTCCAGAAACCTGAACAAAAACAGCACCTGAAAGATTTTACTTCAAAGATAGGTAAAAATGTGCTTTTGCTACTTAAAAGAGTTCCTATATGCCTTACCTTTGAGGTAATACCAATAACTTTGATTATAAAAACTCCTCATAACATGGGACAACAAAAATAATTGAATGGAGGCCAGGGAGATGGCTCAGTGGAATAAGCATGCTTCCCTAGCAAGCGCAAGGGCCTGAGTTTAATGCCTGGTTCTGCTAAAAAAAAAAAAAAAAAAAAAAAAAAGTGATAAATCATCCCACTTTCTCCAGGACCAAAGGATTTCTCTTGGGAATTTTAATTCTACAGCTGAAGTCCTGGGGAAACAAGAGGTGTTGATCACTCTGGAAAGCAATTTGGAGATATTTTACAAAAATAAATTCACCCCAATGTACACCACATAGAAATGACTGATATAATATTACAAATATAAAACAAAATGTATATAGGAAGGAATGGAAAAAAGAGAAATCTCCAGGTGGCAAAAATTAAAGAAGCTATCTAAAATAGATAAACATTAAATAGATATTTAATGAGAACCCCAATGTGTATACATATGTAGAACATGAAGCATTTTGAAGAAATAATAGAAGACAGTATTCCAAAACTGAAGAAATAATATAACTTCTCAGATTAATTTACTATATTAACATTCAACTAGTATAAAAAAGAAAAAAATCCACAGTGAAATATGATATCAAAGTGAAACACTGAAATTAAAGTTGAAAAAAATTAAAGTATTTTAATAAGAAATTAAATACAAAATGAAAAGCGAAAGTTGATGTCCAAGCCAACAGCCATATATTGTCTGTTGCCTGACAGCATGGTCCTAGTATGGTTTGATGTGCAAGGCTTTGCACCCAGACGTACAAAGGATGACATGCTTGAAAATAATAATCACAGGCTGGCCAAATAGCTCAGCAAATTAAATTGCCTGCAAGCAGGTGCAGGGGCTGGGGGTTCAATCCCTGCGATTGCTGTGCTGGCCCCACTCTTAGGCTGCACTGAGACAGCAATTGAGACTAGTTGTGGTGGTGTGCACCTGTAATCCCAGCTCTTGGGAGGCTATAAACAGGCGGATCACTATGAGTATAATCTGCTAGTAAGAAGCTGAACACCCTGTAGACCCTTCCCTAAAATACAAAAAAAAAAAAAAAAAAAAAAAAAAAATCATAGTTGGAGCATAAAATCTGAGAAAACACATAGGAAGATGGTACATTAAAGAGATGCTGGTTCACTCATTTGCCAAATCAAGTTCTGCACTGGTTTCACTGATGTTTACAAAAACAGTGACATATCTATCATTGGCTCTTGTTTTATTGGTATCAGTCATCCTAATAGGTATGTGGTGATAGATCATTTTGGCTTTGATTTGCATTTCCCCAATTATTAGTGATGCTGATAAGTTTTTCATATTGGTTAGCCGTTTGTACATCTTCTCTAAAAAATGTGTAGTTCAATTATTTGTCCATTTTAAAATTGGATTATTACTATTATTAAATATTTAGTTTATAGAGCTCCTTATATATGTTAGATATTAAATTAGTAGCTTGAAAATATCTTTGCTCATTATCAAGGTTGTCCTTTTGCTTTACGGACTCTTGTTTTCTCTGCTATTTAGAATGGTTTTTAAAAAATGTAGCCTCACTTGTCTAATTTTTCTCATTACTTGTGCTTTCAGTGTAAAAAAAATTTTTAAATGAATACATGCACTCAAGATAGCTAAAGACTGCATGAACTCAAGAGGAGAGAAATTATGAAACACAGAATCAGGATCACTGCATATTTCAAAGAAATAGATAGTGTCCAGAGACAGGGGCATCAAGTGCCGGGTGACACAGTGAGATACTAGGACATGGCCTGGGTGTCCTCTAATGGCAGTGACAGACTGGTGCTTGTGAGTCATGGTGGGGTATGCTTCTTGCTCTGTAGTCAAACTTCATTTATTCCTATTCTTTATTTTTCTTGATCACCCAGCTTCCAGAATGATTACAAAATAATGTTCATTTCTCATTCAAGTAAGTCAGCATCATTTTCCTAACATGCAACTCTAATACATCTTCAGTTTCAGAATGCAAAAATGTTGCAGGGATTTAAAAAGCATTAAAAGGTGACATACAAAGTAGCCACATCATCTGCAAAATGGACAACTTAAAAAAGGTACAAGGGCTGGCAGCAGATTAAAGTGCCTGTAAGCAGGTGCTGGGGGTTCCATCTCTGGGCCTGCAGTGCTGACTCCACCCCCAGAGACATGCTGAGATAGCAATTGAGACTGGGCATGGTGGCACACAACTGTAATTCCAGCTCTTGGGAGGCTGTAAACAGGCAGATCATTATGAGTCTGATTTATTAGTGAGATCCTGAACACCATGTAAACCCTTCCTAAAAAATGCAAACAAATATAAATAAATAAATAAATAAGCAAGATGTGAGCAGGAAACATGGGAAGTCAAACTAGCCAACAGATTATAAGAGACACATTCCTAGGGAGTTTAGAGGACCCCAGCATTGTGTGGGAAAGGCATCCCCGGGAAGAGAAAACCTGCTTCTTACAGAAAATACAGGAATGAAGCAGATGAACAAAAGCAGAGAGCTTTCAAAGAGCAAGTATGGGAATAAATACCAGAAAATGGAACTTCAGATGCCACATTGCAGGACTATAACAACCTGAGTATGACAAAGAGTTTGCATGAAAGAAACATTTGACCATGGCCATCAATACTAATAAAGAGCTGTTTTGCACCCATAAGCGTGGAGTGCTTGTAGGGTCTCAAGATAGTGAGTGGCCTAATCTTAAGTCAGTTAATGGAAGGTGCACAGAGACATGCAGCTGGTACTTAAATAAATTGGATGGAATAGTCAGTAAGGAAGGATGAATGCAGGGTTGGTTTGAAGTCTGGAAAAAAAGACTCACATAAATATCTGGATTCTGGGACAATGTGTAGAATTCATTTTTCTTTCAGTTTACTGGGAAGAGAGGTCAAAGCGGGAGATCCAATTTAGGAAGGCAACAGAGAGGCAGGGTGACCCAGGAAGGTGAGTTCATGGCTGAGGATAAGAGCTAGAGAAAGAAGAGCAGAGAGCTTCAGTCTGAAAATGGGCCAGGCAGAATTGAGTAAGTGGCCAAATATTAGTCTTGTACCCCTAATTCTTAAAGCTAATTAAACAATTAATTGGAATACGAAGGTTCATTTGCAAACCATTTCATTCAAATCATATACATTTGTACAGAAGCAGGCTTATCATGTTTGGCCCTCTCTAATGAGGAGCCACTCTGAAACATTTAGCCCTCTGAGGGCTACATAATGACTTAGACTGGCAGAACCAAAAGTTCACAGACATACAAATCGACAAGTGTAGCAAAGAAGTGAGAAAAGGAGAAGAGTGAAGAAGCATTTATTCTAGAATTTATTGTTAGAAAAATGCAGGGAGGATGGTAACATAGTGTGTTAATAAACACTGCTGTCGTGGTGGGTTCTGTCCTCCTCAAGGATGCAGGCCTTGTCTCAGAAGTCACCGTTTTGAGCAACAACAGGAAGCTCTCAGTTCTTGAAGTCCCGGGAACCCAAGAAGGGATGTGACTCCTCCTGGAGGAACAGGAGGTATCCAACTTCCCCCTTGATACATTCTTTGGAATCCACATTTTAGAGTTAGAGGGGTAGAGTGTGAGTAGAATTATCTGACATGGCAATTGAGACTGGAGATGAAGCTATCTGAATTCCATCCGAGGTGATTTTTTTAATCTAATAATTCGTGCTTTTTGGTTTTATTCAAAGCTTTGCAAACACACCTTCAAGTTCACACCCAGCACTTTTTCCAATCAGATTGTTACTTTTCTGTTTTCCCCATAGAGAAATAGCTCCAGCCCTTGTCAGTACAAGTAAAAAATTGTTGCTTCTCTCATGAAAACCTTAAAAACCAAAAGAAACTAAACCAGTTTCTTGTACAACACATTTTAACTGAGCATTTTAAAATCAAGCTTATCTAACTGCTCTAAAATGCGAAGGAATATGTGGTCCTATAATATGAAAAACTAAATATGCTGCGTATCGACTGAGTAGGGGAAATGTGTGGTATTATAATGAAATATTGGATAATAGTGCAGAACAAGTAATTTACTCTAATTAAAATGCTGAACTCCTAAAGAGATGAATCTAAAAACCAACCAAACAAATGAAGCAACTACCAAAAAATTATAATAAGGCTCAGGATGACATCAGGTATTTTAGATACTTTTCATTCTACTTAGACTGAGACCTCATTAGACCAACTTAAGTATTAACAAATGTACTTATGAGAAATTAACCTTTTTGTTTTGCTGCCCGCAGTAAAAATGGATTTTTTTAAACATGAAGATACTATTCTGCTTTGGTAGTATTACTCATTCTTATAGTAAATTGATTAAGTAGTGAATAAATATGGATTACTTGTTCATAGTTCCTATTTTGTCTTGGAGAAAGAAAAATGACAACGAACTGTGGGGTGAATTAATTGGTGAAAAGTATTTCTAACTTGTCACAATGCCACATGAACAGGTATTTATGCAGACGGTACTACAGATAGTAACAGCTGCAGCCAGATCTTTATATTCTGCTCAAAATCCATCTATACTACATTAATTAAACATGGTCTTTTAGATAGTGCATCCTCTCATGAGACATGTTTTATTTTTAACCAGGTAACTTACCTCTCAATAGAATGATATTGATTTTTAGCCCATTGTCTGCTGTTACTTTCCTTGTGAGGCGTAAGTAGTAATTATAAGGCATGTGTTGCTGCCAATTTAAGATTTCAAAACCTTCTGAGTTCTGCACACGGAACACAGAAGAATTTAAGTAGGCTTAATTAATTTAAAATGTTATATCCCATCATTCTAGTTCAAGAGAAGAAAATGAGGTGCTATTCTAAGTTCATACTTTGTAGCTCAAAAAGGAGACAATGAGGCAAACGTCCAAAAAGAAAGTAGTGCTTTATTTTACCTGGTACCCAGCGGCGGACTCTCTGCAAGGTTGCAAAGAGGCGCACCGAGGCAAGGCAGATAGAGGTATTTAAGCTCAAAAGCCACACAGCAGGGTGGGGTTGGTTACCTAGGATAGGGAACTTGGCAGGGTCAGAAGTTTCTGCTTCTGACATACTTGCTACATAGTAACGGGGATGTTCTTTAAGGGAGGGTGTGGGGTGGGGAGGAGCAGGCGCATACAGAACAGGAACACTGCGTGTGGGAAAGCTAGAGGAGGTCATAGCTAGGGCAAAGATAGAGTCACTTTGGGCAGGTTATAACATTAAACCACAAAGTGAGAGCTCAACCTGGGCATGAGAATCAATCAAGGCAATCGAAAGAACAAAGCGTTACATTTTTGTAACAGGTAGGTACAATTTTAGAAGAAGCAAATGCAATTTGTATTAATCACAGATTGGACATATTGTGTATTTAATAATAAATAGTTATCATGGGAACTTACTGAGCTACATAACAACACAGTGCTGACCTTCTGAGTTATATGACAGCACAATGGTTGCTGGATGCGAAATGGAGTTATATATTTAATGATTAACAGTTGTGGAAACTTGCAGAGTCATATGACATCACAGTGGTGTCTGGATACAAAACAGGGTTACATAGGTTATAACAGAAACATACAGAGTTGTATAACAAAACAGCTGTTCTAATTACAAAATGGAGATGGTTGTACAGGTTATAGCACATACATGTGTATAATATAATACATAATGTATATTATATACATAATTATACAAGATAATCCAGATATACACATGCTTGTTTCCTTTTACTCAAAAATTCAAAAATGGCTGTATGTCAAAAGAAATTTAAAATTGAATAATGTAAAAAATAAAAACAAGAGAGGTCAAAGAAAGAAAAAGATTGAGAAAAAGTATTTTAGATACTTTTCATTCTATTTAGACTGAGATTTCATTAGGCTGGCTTAAGTAGTAATAAATATACTTATGAGAAATGAGACTTTCTCAATTTTAAATGGGACCCTTTCAAAGTTGGTGGACTGGGATTACAGGCATGCATCACCATGCCCAGTCTGAACTTTAAATGGGAGGTTATACGTGTATTAACCCACGATGAGTGCCATCCTTACCTCCTGAAATTGTATTAATAGAGGTAAAAGTCTAAAAAAGTAATGCATAAACAGAAAAGAGAATAAAAACATCCTCAACTTCATTTGTTTGTTTTTGTATATTAAGTAAGGGTAACAGGGTCTCACTATGTAGATCGGACTCGTACCGATCCGCCTGTGTTCAGCTTCCCAATGAACTGGGATTACAGGTGCGCGCCACCCTACCCAGTCGCAACCTCCACCTCAGCGCGCCCTCCGGGCAGGGCTGGCACCGCGTTCCTGGTATGGAACCTGGCCCCGCTACGTCTGCCTAAGCAGGTACTTTAATCTGCTGAACTATTTGGCTGGCCCCTATCCTCAACTTTAAGTGGGTGGAAGATACATGAAACAAAGATTCATTTTACAAATGTAAAATATTCGTGATTATTCTTATTGACTACACAGCGGGTGTTTTATCGCGTAATAGAGTCTTAGTCCATGAAACATTAGGTCCAGTGGTTTCTTTTTGAGAGTTGGAATGTGGGAGAATTCTATGCCTTGACAGCCTTCTATCTGGCTTTTTAATGTAATGCAGTGTGATTTTACTTCCGCTATTTTATTTAAAAAGAGGAAAAATGCCTTATTAGGGGATTGTTAGGTCATTTTTATTGATTTGTCATTGCATATAATGAAAGAGAAGGGAATAAGTTGTTTTCTGAACTAGGAAAGACTTTGTTGGCGTCAATACTCTATTGAAAGAGTAAATGGGCTCTCACATTTGATTCATTTTTGGTGCCATTCATTACTTACTAACCAGCCACCTTATTTCTAGGCATGCAATTATCCTTGTGTATTTATCTGCAACTATTTATGTTACTTACATGTAACTATTTTATAATTGCAATTTAAGTCAATGATAATTGAAGCAGAAAAATAAGTAGTAAGAATCTGCTTCAGAGGAGGGAAACACAGGTTTTATTACAATGTTTTAAATGGCTAAATGACTGTTTTTAAGCTTAGTAATATAAACACCCAGTGTATCCAAGTCGCAACAAAACAAAAAAGCAACAATAACAATAGTGATAATAAAAATAATATACTATACAATTTACTCTCTGGACGAGTTGTTTTTTAATAGCTGAGAACTATAAACTTGTGTAGTGAAATTCTGTATCATTTCTATTTTTTAATTACTAATTTGTGTTCTCATGAAAAATAAATAGATAAAACATGTGAGATTCATGGAGAGAAAAAAATTCTCTCAGGCTTTCACACAGAGCAAATTGGTCAAGCAATGACAATGTCTGACACTGACAAAGGATCTACAAACTGCTGTCCAGGGTTTCAGGGTAAATCCTAAAGGGATTTGACTGACCTTGGAAGGTACAAAAGTTACATTTCTTGTTATATTGGTCTTGCTTTATGTTGATCTTGACCATCCAGCAGAAAAGTATAAAAACAAGGTATGAAAAGTAAAGCCATATTAATATGCTGAGCTGTAAATGGCTCAAGCCAACAACTTCTGACATTGTCAGTCATGTGGATAACCCACTACTATTATGCATTACTGGACCATATTGGATTATTTTGCTGAATTGACACACCTACAATATTTAAGCGATAATGGAATACCCATCTCTGAGAAAAGTAAACAAAAAAGGGGGTTATAAATGAAGGACCATTTGTCATTGCATATAATGAAAGAGAAGGGAATAAGTTGTTTTCTGAACTAAGAAAGACTTCGTTGGCATCAATACTCTATTGAAAGAGTAAATGGGCTCTCACATTTGATTCATTTTTGGTGCCATTCATTACTTACTAACCAGCCACCTTATTTCTAGTCATGCAATTATCCTTGTGTATTTATCTGCAACTATTTATGTTACTTACATGTAACTATTTTATAATTGCAATTTAAGTCAATGATAATTGAAGCATAATAAATATATATGTGTATGTGTGTGTGTGTGTATACAAAATAGTGAGCATAGATATACAACTACTTCCTCTTAGTTCAACGAGAAGAAAGTTTTGAACTAATAGTGTTTACACAAGATATAATGTCTGCATCTTTTACTATAATATCTACTACAGAGACAAAAATATGCAATGTATTAATTATTGTAACTGTCCCACTCACATGTTTTGAAACTGTCTCATTGCTATTTCTTTCTCAATGAAATTAATATAAAAATGTTCAACAGAAAAAAAAACATGTGAGATTGATTATCCTGTTCACTCATAAGTTAAATATTCAATGTATACAATATTAATATTTAAAAGTCTTACATGTACTTCATAAGAGATTCATTACTAGGAATAATTAAAGCCACAAGTTAATTTTTACTCAAAAACTTAATCAAGTAGCCAATTTTAACTGTTATTTCTGGTTTTCATTTGCTTCTAGTAGTACAAGAAACAGTAAAGCAAAATAATACCAACAAAAACCAACAATTATGAAGGAGACTTAGGGGCAATTGGACCCAAATAGTCATGCAAAGAAAATAAACAAGAATTATGTGAATTAAATGGACTAAAACCACACAGGAAGTAGACTGGAGGCTTGTTTGGTTTTTCTTAGTTAATTGCTGTTCTCCACACATTCAACTTTGGCCTTGTTTGTCTCTCAATCGCATTTTTCCTATGAACACTACTTGAAGGAAATGGTAAGTATCTGCAATACACCAGGCAATAAGAGCATGCTATTAGAGCAAACTACAAAATGCTCAGGGACTTAGAACACAAAAATCTCTTTCTTCATGCTGTGCTCATCTCACGCTGGCCAAGAACATGTCATCCTGCTTCATGTCATCCCGATTGCTCATGCGGAGGGAGATTCTGCCTCTGAACTTTGTAATGCTAAGTGAGGAAAGACTGCAATACTGCTGGATGCTTCCCTCAAGGGACAGTAGCATTCCCCCTAGGGGTCACTGCCAAAGCCCCTCCATAGCCTCACGAGAGCTGGGAAAGGAAGTTCTGTCATCTCCTAGAAGGAAATAGCAGTATTAATAATTACATAACATGCATTGTATGTAAATATGTAAACAGTTATTCATTTGAGCTTTGCTGGGAAAATATTCTCTTCATTACATACTCATTGAATAATGAATATTCATATATCTAGGGAAATGCTACCAGACACAGAAAGTTAATGAAATTTAATATCTGATTATAGCTCACTATCTCACGAAATATTACTAAACAGATTTTTTTAAGAAGAACACACAAAACAAAGAGCTAGAATTTAAAGCCAGATTTTTAAAATCCAATATATTTGCAGATATAATTTCTTGAAAGATAAACTTGTAAATAATCCTACTTTTATCTGCAATGTAGTTTTACTCTTTTAGTAATGAATACAATACAGAAACTTGTGTTACACATATTGTTTCTGTTTTATTTCAACACTACTATGGTTTAAAGACAGTAAAGAAAGGTTGAGTTATCCTAGTGAGTATACCATCTACACATGAGTGGAAATGTTAAAACTCTCACAAACATCCCTAAAAGTTTGTGTGGGAAGGAGAGTTAGAAGTCAGATTTCACCTCCATTGCTTTGGACATGAATGCTACGACAGTTCAATGAAATGTCAGTATTCTCAGGTGCTGCATAGCCTCTGCAAAGTTAGCCTCTGGAAGCAACCTACACAAGAATAAATGCTCTTTCAGGCCTTGTTGTGGTAATTGCTGTTTTTAAGTTAGTTTAAACTTTTATTCTACTATCTAAACATATTTTATGTAATAAAATATTCTTTTTTTATGTGTTTTTTATTTTTTGATATAGCATCTATTTTTATTGCCAAATCTGTATCATATTAACAGATACAGTTATGTAAGACTGGACATATGATTGATTTTTTAAAATTTTTATTTTATTGAAGTACAAATATCAACGAGACAGTTTTAAAATACCTTAACACGATGGATTTGATAAATTAATACATTGCAAACTGTTTTCATAATGTTTTGGTATCATAGAAGGTACATACATGATATTACACTTACAGACATTATTATAGCAGATGTCTCTTAACAGTAAATTAAGAGTGTAGCTGTTTAGGTATCTTATATTTTATACCTGATTTACATCAAAGATTCAATAATTAATACTTTCTACCTTGTTATTTTCCTAGTGGTTGTCCATAGTACTAGAAGCCGACATAATATCCTGTCCAACCACCATTACTGCAAATCTTGCCTCTCATAGAATTGTATAGAAGCAGGACATTACCTATCCCAACTGTACTGTCCAAACACACACATCAGGATTCTTCCCTTCTATACCCATTCCTTTGTTTACACCTGTCAAAGATGGGGCACTCCATTGTCACTCAACTAATTTAGGTGCCTGAACTCGATGATACAATCCAACACAGTCCAGCATTCCACAACAATAGTGAGTTATCTGAAGAAGTGGTTGACCATAGCCAGTTACAGCTCAACTTATTATGGCCCCGCGGTGTATACCTCATTTTTATACTTTTCTGCTGGATGGTTAAGACCTAGATAGAGCAAGACTTGTATACCAACACATGTTCTTTTTGTTTCTTATGAGGTCAGTGAAGTCCCCTCAGGGTTTATCTTGTAATCCTCTACCTTATGCTGTAGATCCTTTGTCTGTGTCATCCATGTGGATGAGTCACAGCCAATGCTTGACCAGTTTGTTCTCTGTGAGAGCCTGAGAGAAAGTTTTCTCTTCATGTGACTCTCCCCAGGCACACTATAGAGCTTCGATCTCTTTCCTCTGTGGCTCCATAATCTCCTTGTTCAGAAAATTTGGAGCTCAACTGAGGTTCATGATGTTGCATTACAGGTTCTCCTATGTCCTGAGTCTTCACTGACCTTGAAAGGCTAGGGCCAAAATGTTGGCTGGCTTTGTGGCTCTTCTATTTCTCCAGTTTTGGTCTGTGAACTTAGGTTGTTAACATCCAGAAGGAAAGCTGATTAGTATCCTGCAGCATATGCCATTCACTTTGCCTTATCTGACTCAGTTGTTTTTAGTTGTTGTTGTACATTTCTATTTGTATTTCTTCTTTTCGCTTCTTATACTAGGGAGACTATATGATATTTACACATGTGTGTCTGGTTTATTTCACTTATGAGTATATGTTCAAGTGGCATCCACTTCAATATAAATGCTTCAAGCTTATCATTATTAATAGCTGAGTAATACTCCATTATATAGAAATACCACATCTTTTTCAACCATACCTCATATGATGGACATCTTTGTTGTTTCCACGATTTTTCTATCACAAATTGTGCTGCTATAAACACAGGTACACATATATCACTATGATATAATGTTTTCAGTTACTCTGGGAAAATTCCCAGTAGGGGGATAGCTGGCTTGAATGGGATTTCTAGTCCTACTCTTTTGAGGAGTCTCCACACTGACCTCCACACTGGTTGTGCCAGTCTACATTCCCACCAGCAGTGGAGAAGTGTTCCCTTTTCCCCACAACCTCTCCAACATTTGTTGTTGGTTAATTTCCTTATGATAGCCATTCTTTCTGGAGTGAGATGGTATCTCAGTGTTGTTTTTATTTGCATTTCATGGCTGGCTAGCGATGTGGAGCATTTTTTCATATATTTATTCGCTGCTTTAATTTCGTCCTCTGAGAAGTACGTATTCATCTCAGATGCCCATTTCTGAATTGGGTCTTTAAATTTGAGGGCCCTGTTGTATCTTGGTTCTTTATATATTCTACACAGCAGACCTCTATCTGATTGTTTATTAGTTAGGATTTTTTCAAAATTTGTGGGTTGTCTTTTCACTCTTTTGACAATTTCTTTTGACATGCAGAAACTCCTTAAGAAAGTTGATCCCAGTTGTTGATTCTTTCAATGCTTCCTGTGTGAATATATGTTTGTTCATGAACTGTTTACCTACCCCTGTATCTTCAAGAGTTCCTCTTGCTTTCTCTTCCAGGAGATTGAGTGTTTCTATTTTAATGTTTAGATCTTTAATCCTTTTTTACTTTAACTTAATACATGGTGATAGAGCTGGGTCGAGATTTAGTTTTCGGCATGTAGAAAGCCATGTTTTCCAGCACCATTTGTTAAAGAGGCTATCCTTCTTCCAGTAAGTATGATTGGCCCCTTTGTCAAAGATCAGATGGCTGAGTGTGTTCATAGATGCTTCTGCATCTTCTAGTCTATTCCATTGATCCTCAGGTCTATTTTGTTGCCAATACCATGTTGACTTTATCACAGTGGCTTTGTAGTATAATTTCAAGTCAAGAATTGTGATGCCTCCTGACTTGTCTTTATTGGCCAAGATTGCCTTTGCTATTCTACGTTGTTTATGGTTCGAAATAAATTTTAGGAACAATTTCTCTAGGTCTGGGAGGTATGTTGGTAGCAGTTTCATAGGGATTGCATTAAATCTGTACAACAATTTTGAGAGTATGGCCATCTTCACGATGTTGGTTCTTCCTATCCAGAAGCATGGAATATCTTTCCATTTTCTGAAATCCTCTATAATCTCTTTTCTTAGGGTGTTGTAATTTTTTGTGAAAAGATCTTTGACTTTCTTGGTTAAGTGAATCCCAAGGTATTTCATTTTCCATGGTGCTATAGTAAAAGGCATTGTTTCTATTGTTTCCCTTTCACTGTGCTTGTTATCTGTGTAGAGGAATGCTATTGACTTTTGAGTATTGATTTTGTATCCTGCTATTTTACTGAATTTCCATATCAGTTCTGGTAGTTTCTTGGTGGAATTTTTGGGATCTTCCAAGTAAAGTATCAAGTTGTCTGCAAATAGTGATAGTTTCACTTCTTCTTTACCTATTCTTATTCCCCTGATTTCTCCCTTTTTTCTAATGGCTGTTGCTAAGGATTCCAAGACTATATTGAATAGGAGGGGTGATAGAGGACATCCTTGTCTTGTACCTGATTTAAGAGTAAAAGATTTCAGTTTTTCCCCATTTAGGATTATATGAACTTTTGGGTTGTCATAGATGGCTTTTATCAAGTTAAGATAGAGTCCATATATTCCAATTTTCTGTAGGAACTTGACCATGAATGAGTGTTGGACTTCATCAAAAGCTTTCTCTGCATCAATTGAGATGATCATGTGGTATTTAGATTTCAGTCTATTAATATAGTGTATTACATTTATAGATTTTCGAATATTGAACCTGGTCCTGGTGTATGATCTTCTTGATGATTTGCTGTATTCTATTTGCCAGGATCTTATTGAGTATTTTTGCATCTATGTTCATGAGGGAGATTGGCCTGTAGTCCTTTTTAGTTTGTTTTTTCCTGCTTTCAGAATCAGTATTATTCTTGCCTCCAGAAATGATTTTGGGAGGACTGTTTCCTTTTCAATTTCATTGAAGAGTTTGTGGAGTGTGGGGATTATATCTTCTAGAAATTTCTTGTCGAATTCAGCTGTGTATCCATCAGGACCTGGACTTTTCTTTGTCAGTAGGCTTTTTATTACGTTTCGTATTTCATTGGCTGTTATTGGCTTATTGAGAGTTGTTATATCTTCTTGATTCAGTTTTGGTAATTTGTACCTTTCAAGGAATCTGTCCATTTCTTCTGTGTCTTCTATTCTGTGAGTGTAAAGTTTCTCAAAGTAACTATTGATAATCTTCTGAATTTCCGCTGGGTCTGTGGTGATTTCATTCCTTATTGCTTGTACCTTTTCATTCCTTATTGCTTGTACTTTAATTTTCTCTTGCCTCTTTTTGATGAAGTTGGCTAGAGGCTTATCAACTTTATTTAGTTTTTCAAAGAACCAACTTTTTGATTTGTAGATTCCTTGAACTGTTTTCTTCATCTCAATTGTATTAGTTTTTGCTCTAATATTTATGATTTCTTCCCATAATAAAATTTTCTTACACTTTATTGTCATTTCACTATGAAAAGTAACTGTATATTTGTCTATAATAAGATACCTTTCAAGTGTATTATGCTGAATAAATCCTTCAAGTTAGTTATATTTGTCATACATTCTTAATTCTATATATGTATATATATTTGCTACAGAGTCTTTGAGAATATATTCTATATACATATATTTGCTCTGCACCTTGAACTTGTAGTGGTCCTCCTGTTTTCAGCCTCTCCAGCACTGGGATTACAGACATGCACCACTATGCCCAATCTCGGTGGCTGGTTTAGTGCACCTGGGGTCCTGGGCCAGCATAGCACTTGGTGCTGGGAATTGACCCCCAGTCCTTGAGTTTGTTTAAGCAGGATCTTGGCCTGCTGAGCTATCTTGCCAGCCTGATGATAAAATACTAACATCTTTCTTTCACACCATGACCAGTGATGTACCTGTGAAGAATGTGAGGAGAAACAAGGATAAAAATCTGACATTTTTATTTTTTATCATTAATCCATTAAACCACTGATAATATATTCTTTCTGCAACTCACCTGAAAGCATATTTAACTTTAGATTTCTTTTTTCAAAT
>PVKA01028444.1:0-29330 GCA_004027165.1 Ctenomys sociabilis
GAAGACATGTCAAATTACATGTTTCTTTTTTCGAGCAGCTCTTTATAAGTCTAGATTTTTCATTTTAATCAGTTCAAATAAAGAAAAATGAAATATTAAAAACATTTAATATAGGTATCTTTTTCAACTTCACTTCTCACTACACAATTATGAGGTTTTAGATTTTTCTATAAATTACTTAAGTGCTTTATTCTTTTTTATCTATTGAGATTGTTTTAGTTTTGATATCAAGTAGTTCACTCTTTTTGCAAACATTAAATCTTTATTTTGAACATTGATAAAGTTTCCCCTAATTTATCAGTCACCAGTAATTAGCTGTGTTTATAGAACTTAACATTTATTTTGAAATAATGAAATTCATGAGATTTTTTTCTTTTTTTTTTTTTGGCAAAGCCAGACATTGAACTCAGACCCTTGTACTTGTCTGGGAAGTGCTTATTCTACTGAGCCATCACCTTGGCCCCCAAGATTTTTTTGTGCTCCTGCATATTAGTTTTATTTTGTTTGATACTTCAAACAACATTTTCTAATCATAACACAAGATATCAGCCCTCACTTTTTCTGAGAAACTTCATTTTTCTTTTAATTTACAATTCTACCTCTATATATTACTTTAGTGAGAATTCTCAGGAGGATGTAGTTTCAAAACTTCTCCTATTTAAATTTTACCCTTTTCTCTTAGATTTGTGCTGTGCATCTTGTATATGTTCAATATATGAACACAAACACATTCCTACCTAACTTATCCTATTTCCTCAGACTACTTTATCTTTTTTAAAAAAATTGTAACATATCTTCTTTTTAAGAGAACAAATGTGATCCTTTATCCTTCCTCAGAGTTGATAAAGTCTATGTTATGGTTTGTGTCTAGATGTCCCCCCAAAGCCTCACGCAGTCATGGGACGGCCGCTGATTATTCTGGTTGTGGCTACTGCACCTGCCCTGGAGCAGGGAATTTGCATTGCAGCGTAGGGAGAGGAGAGAGGCCAGCTGGCTGCCTGAGCTGCTGCCACTCCCTTTGCTCTCTGCCCTTTGCCGCTGCCATGAACTGCAGCCCTCTGTCATGTGTCTCTCTGCTTGGAGCCCGCTGAGCATGGACTGAAATCTCCACCGACCGTGACCTTTCCTTCCTCCACTTTGGGTGTTCGGTATCTGTCCCAGCTACAAGAGAAGAGTAACTGAGACAGAGTATTATGATTACCACAGAGCCTTCATTATACTTTGTTTAATTATTTAACTTTTTAACCTGTTGTATTAGAAATTTTGTGAGGAGCACACTGCAAATTAATATCCAAAGAATTGACCTATGTATGACATAAATCAGTTCACCAAAGAACTTGGGTTGTCGTTCTACTTGTTTATTATGTCTTCAGTGCTGCTTTATAACATTCTAAGTATTTCTGTTTAAGATTATTGTTTATTTTATTTCATTTTATTTTAATTTGAAGAGTGAAAACAGAAGAAAAAACAAATAGAAAAAATGAAGAAACAGGGTGACATACAATACATATGTTGCAGATTTTCAAAACAGGGATCGCTAATTAACAGTGGCTACTGTAGTATCTATTCTTTCATTGTAATGAGAAAAAAAGGTAAAATAATGAAACAGCTTCAAGACAAGTTAGCATGACAGCTACAATAATTAATACACTGCATATTATTGTCCTCCTAGTAGTTAGGCAGAGGACAGGATGCAGACATGAGATAGCTCAGTGGCTTAGATGCCTGCCTGCAAAGCACAAAATCCCGAGTTCAATCCCCAGTACTACAAAATAAATAAATAAATAGATACATAGATGATTGATAGCTAAGATTATTGGTTTTGACCAGTTTGAAGTAGTTTAGAATAGTTTTCTCAGAAACAAAAAGTGTGAATGTCAGTATATGCAGTAGGGAAACACAATTCATTATGTAATTTGAAAGGGAGACAGTGCTTATTGTTAGTTAAAGAATATGTAACACCTTTTAATTCCAGTTGACTTGCAGTGGAAACTGAAACTGTCTTTGATTCTTAGGGTTAGCATGACTATTTTAGTTACTTACTTCTTACCTGACCTCCACAAGATGAAGGAGGAAGGTTTTATTTCACCTCAGTTTTTAGAGGTTTCTATTCGTAGTCAGCTTGATGTAAGGCAGATTTTCATGGCCAAGACAGATGACAAATGAAGAACACTCCGTGGCAGAGTAGACAGCAAGTTGTCAGCAGCCTTCTTATATCCCATTGAGTTTATAAACCTGTTGGTTAGTGCTACCCACCCAAACCAGGGGCCTTTCCATCATCCATACTCGTAACAGTACTAAACCAATCAGGAAATTTGTAGTTATCTCATATCCTTAATTCATATTCCCATAACATAGATCCAGATACTTCTGAAAAGCCCCAAATATTGCAATGAGAATTTTCTTCCTTGGATTGCATTCAGAGTGCTCAACAATCCTGGTACTGAACCCCCACAGACCATAAAAAAGGAAATCTGGCTGGTGCTGCAGCTGGTGGGACAGACCCTGACATCATCCACATAGTGCTGGTTTTAGACGAAAGCAGAATGCAAACACTATGGAAGCTGAAGGGCTCACACCAAGCTTTCAGAAGAGGCCTGAGAGGCTAGGCAGTGTTCTGCTGAGAGGGCAGTTTGTAAAACTGTCACTATAAAGTCAGAAGCGTATGGAGAATCCACAAGATTGGATAAGAGGGAAACATGGATTATCAAGAAAATTCATAAGGAATGAACAAAGTCATCCCATGAGAGAAAACATGAGTGCAGTGCTGGCAGTGCTGTAGGGGCAGAGACACATTTTAGTAAGTTCACATCTTTCCACATATGGCACTAGATGTTGAAGATGGAACTCCAGAATTTAGAGATTTTACTAATGGATTTTGGACTTGAACTGGTATCATACTTTTGCACCTCCCTGTTTGTAACTTTTGGAGTGATCATGGGCAGAATGTTATCACTTGTACCTAATGGGTCCCCAAAGTCAGAGATAGTCATAGGTGGGAGTTTTCAGAGATAGGTTGATACAGAGTTATGATGTTGGGATTGAGGGTGTGTAATTACTAAATTAGCCCATTGATTGGTTTGGCACAGTTCTGGCTTTAGCTAATGGGAAGGTTCTGCCTGGGATGGGTGGCAGCACCCAATGTTTGGGTGCACCGAAAGGGATAAAAGGAAGAGGCAGCCCTTGTGTTGCTTCTTCTGATGCTTTGCTACTTCACTGATTTGCTGCCTTCTGCCTGCCAGGAACTCTTTCTTCTGTACAACACCCATTTGCCAACTCATTCTGCTTTGGTCCAAGTTGATCATGTCCTGAAAACTGTGAACTCTGGACCAAAATAAAGCTTTCCTGCATTCCCTTTAAGTGTTGGTCACTTAGGCTCAACAATAAGAAACTAAGATGGGTGATCTTCTTGAAAGAGGCATAAGGAAAATAATCGGAAAATGGAAAAGACTACTGTTAGGATCTCAGGGTAAGAGAAAGAATAACAAGATCCTGCGAACAATTTCAATCACTCATCTTTCCTGAAATGGTTTCATAATGTTGAAGGTTACATAATTCTCTAGTTTACAATATGGTATAAATTTAGCAAGTCATTCAGATGGTCTAAATGAGGAAAAATCTGTCACTTAATGTAGTGAATAATTTCCATTATTTGAGGAGTGTTAAATATAATCACAGGCTTTTACTGCTGCCTGCACAAAGGTTGACTATAATGCTTCCACACGCTCCATAATCAACAGATATTCACATTCATTGGCATTCATATAGATATGCTGAAAATTATTGTTCAACAACTTCCATAATCATCAAACATCAGGGAAATGTGAACACTCAAGAATTTATGATTAACTAAAAGCCTCAACCTCAAATAGCCTAAATGTATGTTTTATCCCTGACAGTGAAATTGCAACCGTTGAAAGCAAAGTAATTTCAAAGTCTTAGCTAGGGGCTGGAGAGATAGCTCAGCAGTCTAAAGCACATGCTCAGGCAATCACAGGGAAGGAGGTTTGAGTCCCCATAGCACATGCCATGCCAGCCCCACCTGGCAGGCTGAGCTGGCCACAAGAAAAAAAAAGGAGAAGAGAAGAGAAGAGAAGAGAAGAGAAGAGAAGAGAAGAGAAGAGTAGTCTTAACTAAAGCCACTCTGTTTCAAGACAAAATTTCTTTCTTCATGAAGTAGGAGTGACTTTACCTATTCAATAGAATCTACAACTAATAATTTATAATTTCACATATTCTATAAAATTCTTCCTACTTGGAATTATACATGTATCAGCATTTTATTTCTGCTCTCTTAATTTTTGGCATGAGACATGTAGTTCAAGCACTAACACCTGTCTTAGTGCATCTTGGAAATGCATCTATATTTGTGGGTAAAGAGCATACATTGCAAATTATTTATAAAAACTGAATGATCTTAACTCTCTAGAGTAAAATATCTATAAATGTAGAAAGAGCTATAACAGTAAACTGATTTTTGTTATCTTCTATAACACTATTAATATAGTTGGATCATAATTTTATAATACTTTATAGGAGTACTTTAGAATTTTAATAAATTTATTTCATATATTATAGATTTCTTATTTTATGCATTCTGAGAATGTTTTAAGATAGATTTTTTGGAAAGTCTTACAAACTTAGACTTCTGCACTTTTAACGCAAGTATACAATGTGAAACACAAAGAAGCCACTGATAAATATGTTTAAAAGAACCATCCCTTTTGTAGTTTTGAAAACATTCGATTACCTAAACCTTTATTCAGCTGTACTATCTCGAGTGCAGGATCCATTTCTGATACACACTCTATTTAACACGATATATATTATCTTTCACATGGTAGATGTTTCAGAATTTTTTTAAGTGGTGTTTGAATATAATTAATTTTGCTGTGCTTGAGATGGTTATTTGTTATGCCTTCCTGGAGACTATTTTTGCTTTAATCATTATTTCAGCCATCAGATGAATATAGCTACATATTGAGAAAAATCTTCAATCAGCTATGTTTTCTCTTACTTTTACTCCTCTTTTTAGCCACCTTCTCACCTGTGGAGGCCCATTCAGTCACATCACATACTGATACCCATAAACTTACAAGTGTAAATAAGTTAATGCTGCTTGGGGAAATACTTGATCAAATTAGTAAGACGATTTTTAGGCATCAGGAAACATTCTGACTAAAAATAATGCGTGAGAACTGATATTCATAGAAGTTACCAGCCAAGTAGATCATGCTAAGGGTAACTTTCCTTCCTTTTCCATTTCCCTCTTCTAATACCTCACCTATTTTTCCTGGACTCTCCTATGAAAAAAATGTCTGCATACGTGTCATTGTCTCAGTGTGGACTTGTGAAGGCAAAACAAGCAAAGAGGGGACACTGCAGAAGCGATTATAGAATATTTATCACAGTACTCTCAGTCTTATGCCAAACGCAGAGACAAGGCAGTAAAATATCAAGAGGCACATCTATGGTACAAATGGGCAGCTGGCATCACAAGAAATATTCTGTACAAGTGAAAGAATTTATGAAGACTTAAAATAATGGCTTGTGTGTACTGTCAGGAGCAGAAGGAATGTGCAAGGGTCCATGCTGAAGATGTTGGATGAGGGGCAGCAAGACATAAAGTAGACTGAGGAGAACCACTGATGTGTAGGGACTCCCTCATGACACAAGTTTAATTTCTTACGAACGACACCAGACTGGTTTTAAGAGTAATGTAATATCTTCTCAAAGCTCAAGCACAAGATTTGGGTACAGAAAATTGGAAATACTAGAAGTACCTTTGCAAGGTGCTAAGGAAACAATCTGCAGATTCAGCAATACAGGAACACTAGGCTGTATCATCATGTCGCACGACCTTGTCAATAGCAATAGCGTTGCTGTACATTTTAAGGTATGATGATGATTACTTTACTAATGAGGAGCAATGCAGTGCTCAGAAACTAGAGAATATCTGTTCCTGTAAAGTTAACTTTGAAGGATATTCTTCCTAGTATTAATTAACTGGATAGTATGCACTAATATCAGAGATCATGCAGAAAACATTAATGTTAGAGGAAAGTCACACACCATTATTATACAAGTTTAAATGGCAATAAGAGTACTTGTATTTGATGAATACTTTCCCAAATAGACTCATAAAACTTAACAAAATGACACACTGCACTGGGAAAAACAGAAGCAATCATATTTCTGTGGACTTCTATGAAACCTCAAACAATACAGTAAGTCCCTGACTTAAGATCAAGTTCGATACTGAGAATGCTTTTAAGTAGGATTTTTGTATGCCCTCCAAAGTTTGACTTCTGCATTTTTGACGCAAATATACAACTTAAAGCAATAAAAACAATGGACACAAAAATACTGCACAGAAACTACTTCTCATTTTACAGTCACCTTATTGATGGTACAATGCAGTTCAGCAGTAGATGAACTATTTTTAATTTTACAGTTAACTTAAAATGATAAAGGAGACATGTGAGCTACTTCACAAAGTGTTTCCGTCTATGAGTGTTTGTAATGTGAAGTTAGTTCCTATCTGTGAAAGTTCACAACTTGCACATTTGTACATCAAGGCCTTACTCTAATAAGCCCTTACTCTAATAAACCACACATATACCAGAGGTTAGAACTTCTGTACTGTATGAAAATTACATGTCCAGTTATATAGATTGTATATCTGAACAGTGATCAAGTTTGGAAAGTGTCATTGAATCTTGATAGTTCAACAGACTCAGTATATCATGAAACAGTAAAGTAGTAAATTATTGTTTTTTTTTTAACTTTCATGTCATAATTAAAGAGTTTAATTTCTTAGGGCTTATGTGTTATGTACTATTGAAAAAATGTGAAATTCAGACAAATACAGGACAATCCAGTTATAGTAACCAAAAATGAATATATTCACCAATATGTAAAATAAACTCCCTTAATTTGTTCTCCATTTCTCTTCATTTCAAAAACAATTCAAGGGGCCAGGGAGATAGCTTAGTAGAACAAGCACTTGCCTGGCAAGCACAAGGTTCTGAGTTCAATCTCTAGTACTGAAAAAAAATCATAAAATCATTATAGTGTAAATATAAGGGCTAGTCAAATAGCTCATCAGGCACAGGAATCAGTTGTTCGATTCCCGGGCCTGTTGTGCCGGCCATGCCCCCAGAGTGCACTGAGAGAACAATTAAAAGTGTGCGTGGTGGTGCACACCTGTAATCCCAGCTCTTGGGAGGCTGTAAACAGGCAGATCACTACAAGTCCGATCTAGTAGTGAGACCCTGAACACCCTGTAGATCCTTCCCTAAAATATGAAAGAATAAAATAAAAATAAAAATATATTGTTAATGTATAGTATGTGTACTTTTTAATCATCAAATGAATTAATAAGAAAAGACTTAAAAATACCTTACAAGTTCTAATATAGTAAACATTGTTACATAGAAATCAAGGGAACAAATCTCTCTGGAGTCCTCATACTCAATAATTTTTTAAAGTGCAAAAACTGAGCAGAAATAAAGTATGATTATTATTCTAAAGCATTCCATGATGTCCCTATCCAGTAAGTGGAAAATTATTAGAATTTGTACACTAGTTAGCAAGAGCAATGCAGTGTGACAGCCTCTTTGGATTCTAGAAGCATCATTTGGGAATATTGCTTTGACGTATTTGTCAGTAATGTGAGGGATTGCTGTATCTTAGAGGACTGGGGGATATTAAAAGGGTTCAGGCAGTAGTAAAGGCTGCCTAATGCCCAGAATATAAAATGTAAAACAGTAGTAAAGGAATCAAGAAAAGATCTTTGTATAAATTATGTAAAAAGCCTCCAAGTAGAGACTCTCAATTCATATCCCTCAGCTTTTACACTAAGATCCTGCCTTCTGCTGCATGGAAAACAACATTGCTAGTGCTTGTGGCTCCCAGTAAAAACTGACACTGGAACATCAAGTTTCTGCTTGAGCAGAACCTCCTGATGAGAGGTTAATGTTGTTAGATTAACAATTTTATAACCAAAACAAGTAAGAGTCATCTGAATGGAAAAAGAACATGCAAGACCATTTCTAAAATAGTCAAAAGAGGAGGCTTACTGGTTAGCTCAGTTGTTTAAGCTCCTGCTGGGGCAAGCCCAGTCACGCACAGGGGACCGAGGTTTAATCCTCAGCTCCCCCTGCCTCACCATACATGCCCTTAAGGCAGCCTGAGCCCACCAAAAAAAAAAAAAAACCTTCTCAAAACAGTCAAAAGAACATAATGAAACTACATGCCCTTGTATTATTCCCAAGGTCCCAATGATTGTTGTATTGATTGATCTTAATCAATGGAGGCTTTTCTACGATTAACTAATAAAGAAGGGAAGCTCATAAATTGGCTACCTTGAAATGTTTAGGCTAGTTAAATAGACTGCTACCTACTCTGCGCCCCCAGTAAGCTGAGCTATTTGGCTAACCCCTCTGAAGCTGAGATGCAAAATAATGTATGTGTAGTTTCTGTTTAGTCGTCCCTCAAAGCCTCATGCAGTCAGTGTGGCAGCTTCTAGAGTTTGTGGTTAATGCTCATGATCCAATGCTGGCATTATGGGTATGAGTACTCTACCTGCCCTCAGGCCAATAGGCTGAATACAGTGAGAGAGAGAGAGAGAGAGAGAGAGAGAGAGAGAGAGAGAGAGAGAGAGAGAGAAGCTTGGGAGCTGCTCTTCCCTTTGCACTTTTGCTATTTTCCACCACCATGAACTGCTGCCATCAGCCATCCTGTCTTGTGGCCAGCCAAGGACAGACTGAAACCTACACCAACTGTGAGCTAAAATAAACCCTTCCTTCTTTAATGTGGAGTGTTGAGTATTTTGTCATCTGTCCCAGTAATAAGAGAAAAAATAACTAAGACAATGTCCTTCTGGTAGACAGAAGTATGAAGACTGCATTTGACATTCGCGTTTCATGAGTAAAAGAAGCTTGCCCCCTAGTCACACATCCATGGTGGTCAGTGCAGTATCATGCATGTTGGTCTATTTTTTTTGTAGGGAGAAAAATTAGAAGAATGAGAACCAGGATATTTGGAAAATTATTTGGTAGCTAGGCTCCTGATCGTACTCACTGTCTCTCTGAAGGTCACATTAATACTCATTGCAATGATCTATAACACGAGAGATTTTCAATAACAGCCTATGCAGCATGATTCATTCTTTATGTCCCCTAAGGTCTACTTTTACCTCTTAGAATTATAAAATGACAAAGAATTTGATAGAAAGGATAGAAGACAAACACTGCTCCAACAATATGGACTTCTACACATGCAATCCAGCCAGAGCCTTTGCTACAGTCACTGCCCATTTGTCTGCATTTCCACATGCCTGTGAACAATGAGGGTAAATAAATAAATAGATAAATAAATGGCACAGGTGATCTACCCAGATGGCTGTGGTAAATTACAATTCCCTTCAGACAGTAGAAGCAAAGAAGAGCAAGCATTCAACTTACTTTGCTAGATTTGCGGGAGCATTTTTGTCTGAAACCTTCACATCCAAAACAGGCAATATTCACCACTACAGTCTCAGCAAAAGCACAAGAACAAAGACTTTTAATCCTAAGGGAACAAAGCTCTGAGAAATATTTTAAAAAATGAAAATGTTGCTGCAGAGGCTATAGCGACTGGTAAAACACAACAGAGCTGATGATTACTGATGCCGAGTTCTTACACCAATCTTTCTTGGGGAGTATTGCTGCAGTCAGTAACCCTGTCATGTTGGATCCCTTTGAGGAGTTCTGGTCAGAGATGAGATGGGGCATAAGACAATAAGAGACTACTCAGACCCACTCATCTCTTGTGTTAAGTAGATACTTGTGCCTGCCAGGCAGGAGCTTAGACTGCTGAGCTATCACCCCAAGCCCAACTTTATACTTTAAATTGACTAAATTAAGAAGTCACTGAAAGCTTAAGGATGACCCTAAATTTTTAAAAGTGTTGCTATGACCACTGTGCTATGACCTAGGGGTTGAAAACAATCTCCACAGGTATGAAATACAAAACTGAAAACACTTAGTGATTTGTATTAGGATTCTCTGGAGAAACAGGAGATGAGGGGTTGGCACCACAATGTAAAGAACGTGCTAGGCTTTGTTGAATTCATTAGCATAGTCCATCAGCTTAAGCTTTGAAAAATAAACTAATCCATGTTCTTCAATTCCATGCCTTCTTGTTACCTATGCCACCATCCCCTGCTGTATGCATTACTTCAGCGTGGTATATGCTTCTCTGTTCTAACTGCTAGCATTCTAATCTTCAGCACTCAGAACGCTGAGTGATTTTCAAAATAGTGATGCCTTTGATTGCCTTCTAGTTACCCCAACTAACTTAAAAAGCCTGGAATTATTTATTATTTTTACTATCTAGTTTTTCCACTTTCAATTAATCTCAAGAAAATAATCTAACAAATAATTTACTTACAGTAACAGTCAAAAATTATTTATAAATCCGGGCCAGTGGCACACACTTGTAGTCCCAGGGACTCAGGACACTGGGGCTACAGGATGTCTTGAGTATGAGAGTTGGAGATCAGCCCGAGCAACCCAGGGACACCCAGTGTCAGAGGGACATGGAAAGGAAAAGAAAATCAATTACAACATTCTGTCAAGTTGCTGCATTCCTGTGAAAAAATAATACAAGGAAATAATTGTAAGGTCATATTCTGTTAAATATTTTGTGAGGTGTAGTATATAATGTTGTTTTTCAATAACATCATCATGTTCCAACATCAGAAATCTATGATTCAACTGAAAATTTTACTTTCAATAAATATCCATCCATGTGTTTCACAAAATGTTACTATATGACTGAAAAAAATCTCTTGGAAATATCTAAAAGATAGCTTTTATATTTTCTTTTCTTTTTTGTATTTTATAGAAGGGTCTACAGGTTCTTCAGGGTCTCACTACTAGATTGGACTCACATTGATATGCCTTTGTATAGCCTCCCAAGAGCTGGGATTATAGGCGCACACCACCAAGTCGTCTCAATGCCATCTCAGGGTGCCCTGGGGGTGGGGCTGGCAAAGCAGGCTTGGGAATAGAATCCCCAGGCCTCGAGCTTGCTTGCAGGCACTTTAATCCACTGAGCTATTTGGCCATCCCTAGTACTTATATTTTAAAAGACGAAATGGCTTTTATAATTGCTTTTATACTGCTTATTAGAGCTCTGATTTCTATGCTAGAAGTGCTCTGAAAATGTTTTAAGTTTCTCCAAAATGTCAGATATTCCATTAAATTTAACCAAAAGTATATTAAGTGTGATAGCTACATAGAACTTATTCTTGAGCAATATAAGTGCCTTTCTTTTGTCCTTTTAAAGTGGTAAACTGTTTCACTATATAGATCATATCTTATGAGGTGCTTTCCTTCATTTTTTGCCATAACTAAAGAGTATTTAGAGGCAACTCTGTCTCACCTTTACCTTCTTCTATCCTAGAAAAATCAAATTCGGTCCTTTGATAGTGTGCTTAATTACTGAAGTAACAAAGGAGAGACAGAGTGTTTAATGGATTAGGGTTCCTTTGAGAGTGTATTGCAGTTTAAGACATTCTTCCGGGATCAATCTTTAAAGAAACTATAAAATGTCCAATAGAAAGCAGGACTCTAGGTGTTATTAAATGTACTGAACGCGAGCATGTGCATGTTCTTTATACAAAACAATAACCAGGTGGGGTGACGAGACAGCTCAGCAGATTAAGCGCCTGCTTAGGAAAGTGCAGGGACTGGGGTTTGATCCCCAGTACTGTAGGCGGCACCGGCTCCACTCCTGGGGTGCCCTGAGCCTGCGGTGGAGTCTGGGCATGGCGGCACGTCTGTAACCCCAGCGCTGGGGAGGCTGAAAACAGGAGGATCACGAGGAGTTGAAGATGTGCAGTGTGACCCTGTTGCAAATACATCAAATAAATAATTACATAAACAACTAGGACACAAGCAGGCAGATGCTGCCAAGGTAGCACACTGCAAGATATTCCACAAACTCCAAGCCACAGATATGGAGGAGCTGACCCAGCCCCTGGCCTGATCCTGGAAGAGGATGATACCCAGGAGGATGAACTGGCGGGCCAGGAGACCAGGAGGGCAGCGTGGGCGGGCCCAGCTCAGGGAGCCACTTTACTAAAGGTACCTGGTGAGAGTCAACCGTGGAGAGCGCTGTAAGTGGCCAACACAGATCCCCTGAGACGTGTAAAGACAGACAGGGGACTCAGTCTGCGCGCAGAGGCAAGGGGAGATGGAGAAAAACTACACACACACAGTAAGAGGAAAGTGAGCACCAGATGAGACCTGACCGCTCTGAGAGGCACCCAGGGACAGTGTCTCTGCCCGGCGTCTTTATTTATGCAAATCAAAAATAGATAAATAAATACATAAATAAATAAATATTTATAAAGGGAAAAAAGCACAGAACAGGAACCATAATACAAGGGCTCTGTATTTGCTCAGAACACTACTAGCCAAGCATTCTCAGAGCTCTCTGTTAACAAGGAAGAACACCAAGGTCAGATCCCTGCTAATAGGCAACTGAGCCACAGGCCAACTTTTCTCTGCCTTTTCTTCTCCTTCTGATATTGTGTTCACCGTTTCTCTTTCTTTCTCCTCTTTCACTCTTTCCTGCCTCTGTTTTATAATGCTACTAAATTCTTTTGACTCCCCAACAAATTTCTCTTCTCCATCTCTTATCACAGTTTAATTTTTCAAACTTCGTGTTTTCATCCTATTTCTCCACTCTAACTTTGCTATGCACCTATTCATTTTTATTAGTCAGTAGATATCTAGGTAACTTTATGCACTTACTATTGAATATTGTGCTATTGTTAGTGAAAGTTAGTTTGCTGAATATTTAGTACATATTTATTGAAGTCAGTAGTAGGTAAATATTTGGTTTGCCTTAGTGTTCATACTATATTTATAGTTTTCTTTCCTACGCTCAACTTATATTTAGGTGAGTTCACAAGAAGCCTTGTGTGATCATAGCTGTAGCTTTTGGGTAGGTGACTGAATCATGGAGCATAACATCAGAGGCTTGGTGATCTCTCCCCCTCCCTCTCCCTTTTTTCTTCCCTCTCTCTCAAGCATTATATTACAGCAAAAAAGTAACTAAGACAAGGATAGTATATTACAGCTCTGTACGTTTTGTCACTATATGTATTAAGGATTTGTCAGGATAAAGACGACATCATTTTTTGCTATTATTTGGGTTTGCCCAGAATTCTAATATCTACATTGCCTGGAGGTAATTAACAGCTCCAGAATCTATATCTCAACCGTGGGATAATGGGCAAAATACACTGTAACATATCCTCACAAGTGAACAAAATGAATGGGATCCTGGGAAAAAGGAAAAGGCCAATAGCCACGAGCAAAAGCATCTCTGAAAGATAGATGCTAACCAAAGAGACCTCACCATTAGCAATAAAAGTTGCCGCTTTTTGTGTATAAAAAGCTATACACACACACAAAAAAAAAAAAAAATCCACAAATCAGAGCTATGAATAGATGAGTCATCAAAATGCTTTCAAAATCTCTCACCACTCCCAAAGCCAGTACATGGGCCAACAAAATGGAGCAACCTAAGAGCCAGACAACCAAAGAACTTACAAAGGTAACAGAAGTGTGGGAGGCAGAGGTTTCAAACATGAGAATGGAGTATTAAAGCTGTAAGCGAGAGCTGTTGTCAGAAGCCAGTTAATGAGAGGTACTTTCAATATAACAAGAAAACAGGAAGAATAGATGAAACATCTCCTAGATCAGGGAAGATTAATCTAATGATAATTTGAATTAATAAAAATCAGAAGAGGATATAAATCAAAGCCTGTTTACTGAAATAAAGTCAGAAAGCTCCCCAGCTGGGGATATTGCTCAGTGGCCCAGCACATGTTTGCCAAGAGCAAGGTTATGAGTTAGATTCCTGGAATGAAAAGAAGAAAAAGAAAATAAATATAACATACATATTCGTAAAGCAAATGGAACCAAAAAGCTTATAATTTTAGTGAATACAATACAACTACCCTGGATATAATTAGAAACCCCATGAATACTTTACCAAACCTTATAGGTTCTGCCATCTTTCAAATGTGTAAATCTGAATTTCTTGTGAGACTCAAGGCAAATTCGTACCTGTGAGCATGTATTAAAAAAATTAACAGGCTATGTCATTCCAACATACCAATTCACATTCCAAAAGAAAGTAATATGGAATTAGAAAATAATTAGATCAAAATAAGACCAATTTTTTTTTCAAAACCAGGTATTTAACTCAGGCACTTGTGCTTGCCAGGCAAGTGCTTATTCTACTGAGCTCTCTCCCCAGCCCCAAGACCAAACTTAACAAAGTCAATATTTAGTCCTGTGGGTCAATATGTGGTTTTTAAGTAAACAAATAAAGCTTTACCAATAATGTCCATTCAAACCATAGTGTGATTCTCAACTGATTCTCTGTGGAACATATTTTATATTCAGTTATTATTGACTTTATCATGAACGAGAAGTTCTCTTACCACTTAAGGTGGGAAATTTGTGCAGTTAAATTAATTGTAAAATATGTATAAGCTATCAAATAACCACTGAAATAGATTTGCTTCTGTCCTTCCAAATTTGGACCTGTTCAACATACTCATTTTTGACAAATACTTGGAATTGGATGAGATTAAAGAAAAAAGTATTGGGTTCATAAACCTGCCAACTTCAGTTCTGGTTTAAGAACCTCTGCCCTGGAAAAAGCCACTTGCCCCAGGCAAGGAAAGTGAAACCAAGTTAATGCTTTCCTCCACTGTAAGTAAAGAAGCACCTGAGTGATGAGTCACTGAGGATGTTTAGACCTGTCTTTTAAAATATCCCTAAGGAAAAAAATTAAATAAATATCCCAAAGCTATATTGCATGTATTTATTTTGAGAATCCAGTGTTAAGGAATAATTTGTTTAATTTATTGAACTCCAAGAAAAAGCAAAACAAACATAACTACTCTTCTCCAAGGTTTATCTCCAGCTTACAAACTTAAAGAAAGAAGGAAAAAAAGGAGACAGAGAAAGAAAAGGGGGGAGGGGAAATAGAGAAAATAAGTATTTAAAATGGTGTCTCATAATAAGAGGAATATTTAATAGATATTACTGCAGCAGACTTTAACATCCTTGACACTTGAAAGACCCTGAGTGCTTCTCGCATTAGTAAGAAACTTCGTTAATGGCTGTGAATGCTGCTCTCCCGGTGTCCTTTTAGGGACCACATAATTGGTCCCAAGTGTAGCAGTCCTGTCTCATTACTGAGTTCTTACCCTTTGCTAAAGTACATGCTAAATAGTTTGCATATTTTCCTCTAATTCACAGAGGCCCTATATGATGTAGGTATAATATTTCCTCACTTGATTAAGAAGTGTAAAGGTTAGAGAAATGCTATTACTGACCTCCAATCACAGTGTACCTGGTAGACTCTGAATCTGTGCAGTCCTCCCTCTTGAAAATTATTTCACATGGATATTTTTGCAGAATCACTGACCTTTGAAAGAAAATATTTTTTTCAGCTTATTTTCCAATGGTAGGTACTTTTGTAGACTAGACACAATGACCATGCTCCAACACCTAGGATTTTCAATTGATTAAATCACCCTTGTAGCTGGGCGTGGTGGCGCATGCCTGTAATCCTAGCACTCGGGAGGCTGAGGCAGGAGGATTGCTGTGAGTTCGAGACCAGCCTGAGCTACAAAGTGAGTTTAAGGCCAGGCTGAACTGCACAGTGAGACTCTGTCTCAAAAAGACAAAAAAAAAAATAAAATAAAAAATAAAAAATAAATCACCCTTGAATCACTCCTCAATTTCACCTTTGTGTCTTATGAAACTGCATAGTCATTTGACAGATTATCAGACCCATATTTTCTAGCTACCTAGCTATGAAATGAAACATACAAAACCTTTTGCCAAGTCCAGCACAGCTCTTAAGATTCTTAACTTTTTCTTTCTTTTTTTTTTTTTTTTTTTTTTTTTTTTTGGTACCTGGGATCAAACTCAGGACCTTGCACTTGCTAGGCAGATGCTTATGCCACTGAGCTATTTCTATGGCCTAGCTCTTGAAATTCTGAAGGAAGGATGACAGAGGATAAAGAAATGAAGTCAAAAGTCAGAAAGCTGAAGCCAGGAGGAGCTCTCTCTTGATGGAAGAAAGGAACACCCAACAACTGTAGTGCATTTTTTTTTTATGCATAAGAGGCTGTTCACAGAGAATTTTAAGGGGAGGGTGAGATTGAAGAGGAACATCTAGTCTTCAAACAAACACAATGCCTTGGTAGCTGCATAGAGAACAAAAGAGAAGATACATATATTGTCTCAGAGAAGGCCAACTCACTTTGTGCCTCTACTCCCTGAGCTTCCTCTTCTTCTCATGGGACCCTGCAAAACTCATGAGAAGCAGTGGTCTTATCCTAGATACCTGAGGAGCAGACTGTTTCGCTCCCAACACTCCCTGTGTTATTGCAGAGATCGTTCAGAGCTTCCCAGAGTAAACATTGTCCTTGAATACATAAAATAATATGTTATGGCTTGTGATCAGATGGACCTGAAAGCCTCATTCGATCACAGGTAGGATTCACTTGGAGATGGCTGGTTGTAGAGTGTGTGGCTGATCCATGGTGCAGTGCTGAGATTAAGGGACCTGGGACTAGGGGTACATGATTAATAAATGAATCTACTGATGGGTTTGCACCACCTTAAACTGGGTAGCATAGATAGAGTATAAAGGAGACAGAAAGAAGCTGATACGGTCTAGTATTGTTTCACTTGTAGCTTGGTAGCATCTGCCTTCTGCAGGCCAAGAACTACTTCTCTAGTGCCCCTCTGCCATGCCACTTTGCCTTATAACCATCCCTTTATGGACTGAACTTCTAAGACTTGTGAGATAAATATACTTTTCCTCCTTTAAATTTGGGTGTGTGCTGCATTTTGTCTTAGCAAGAAGAACTAAGTAAATAAATATCTGAAGTTTTCATGGGTTCTCTACCTTTAGAACTCTAAAGCAGGCATAAGTAAGTTGTATTTATGAAATAGCAATTAGTACGGCCAGCAAGATAGCTCAGCAGACTCAAGATAGCTCAGTTTCTGCTTAGGCAAGTGCAGTGACTGGGGTTTGATCCCTGGCACCACATGCCACACCGGTGCTCCAGCCCCCTGGAGGCACTGAGCTGGCCACCAAGACCCAGCAGAGTAGCCCATGCCTGTAAACCTGGGGAGCCTGAAAACAGGTGGACAGCTAGGAGTCTGAGCTTTATAGTGAGATCCTGTACCATATACATAAATAAAAATTTAAAAATTAAATAGCAGATAGTATAAATTTAAGATTTTGCAGGTCATATACTGTCTATTGCAAAGCTTCAGTCCTTGATGTAGTGTGAAAATAAACCATAGATATTATGGAAATTATTCGGTTTGGCAGTATTCCAAAAATGTTTTATTTACAAGGACAGAAAGCCCCATCCTAATTTTTTTTTGCCCCATCCTAATTTAATCCATGTGCCCATATGTTACATTTCTTACTCTAAAGCACTGTAATGTTTTGTGTGACCCCAAATCTCAAAGGATTAAAGTTTCATTTTAAGTGGAATTTGAAGCCTGATTCTGATTTCTCTTTACCTTGACATGTTAATAATATAACTATGTACTTTTAACTGATTGGTGAATTCTGGTAAGATATGAGCAAAAATAAGATGATCCACTAACCATTATTAAGTGATTTAGAGACCTTTAGCATTGAATTTATCTTAAAAATTACATGTACATTTTTATATGACTTAAGCATTAAGGAAATCAGTGTGGTTTCCTTCCTAGATGAGTAAACCTCCAAGAAACTAGAGCTGTCATTTTTCAACCTTTCTCTAGAAATGGGTTTAACAGATTCAAAAAAAAAAGACAAGTGCTGCTGTACTGTTCAGTTGAGTTTTGATGGGAATTTCATGATAAAACCAATCTGTATACTTGTGGATGTTAAATAAAATTATTACTTTTATTCACAAAAATTTTAAAAATGAAAGTACCAATTTTGCATTAAAAATAATGACTTCAGCCTGTAATCCCAGCACTCGGGAGGCTGAGGCAGGAGGATTATTGTGAGTTCGAGACCAGCCTGAGCAACAAAGTAAGCTTAAGGCCAGCCTGAACTGCATAGTGAGACCCTGTCTCAAAAAGACAAAAAAAAAAAAAAAAAAAAAAAAAAAAAAAAAAAAAAAAAAAAAAATGACTTCAGAAAGAGAAAGAAATTGGTCTGCCAAATATAGTACTTAACTTTTTTTTTCTGTTTTCCCTCTTTCGAAACCATTATATACTGATTTCAATGGGAAAATGTGAACGTGAGGAAGGAGACGCCAACCAGCCCAAGACGCCGCGTGCGCATGCTCAATTCCTCCCAAGGAGTGCCGCTGCGATGATTTCAAACACTTGCTGGTAGAAAGGGAAGAGAGTAAGTGAGCCTGAGAAATCCTTGCCATTTATATTCAAAGTGTCTTTGAAGTTGCAGATTATCAATCGCTTATGGAAAGCAAATGAATAATTTGCCCGTGTATATCAACGAAACATGGAGATTATCCTGTGATAATATTATGTTTTTTCAGAACCAGGGATTGAACTCCTTGCGCTTGCCAAGCAAACTTATTCCACTGAGCCATCTTCCTAGCCCATCCTGTGGTCATATGACATGCATTTTTCTTCTTTAAAAAAATCACTTTTTCATTTATGTATTTATTTTGGTACAGGGTCTCACTATGCAGCTTGGACTCATCCTCCCCAGCCCTGAGATTGCAGGTGTGTGCCACAACACCCAATCTGGAGGTCAGCACAGCACTTCCATGCTGGTATGGCATGCATACCTGAGGACTGAACTCAGGACTTTGAACTTCCCAGGCAGATGCTCAGACCACCAGGCTATCTCCCCATCCTACATGCATTTTTTTTTTAGTTTGACACTAATTATACTCTGTGCATGTATTGTCTTAAATTATTTTGGCCACAGCCTCTCAAATAGACAGACTTTTATATTATGGGTGTAGTGTTTGAAGTTTGTAATAAGCTAAGTAAATTTTTATGATTAACAGCATAATTGCACTGGAAATTTGCTAAACCTTTGACACACACACACTATACACACACACACACACACACACACACACACGTTTAGGGGAAGGGATACACATTTTACCCTAAAGAATTTCTTAACTAGCCGGGTGTGGTGGCACATGCCTGTAATCCCAGCACTTGGGAGGCTGAGGCAGGAGGATTGTGAGTTCCAGACCAGCCTGAGCTACAAAGTGAGCTTAAGGCCAGCCTGAACTGCATAGTGAGACCCTGTTTCAAGAAGGAAAAAAAAGAATTCCTTAACTACTATTTTCTTTGCTTCTCTCTCAGTCTAGTCAAATGATCATGTTCTAAGAAGCATTAAATAAGTGCTGAATTTAGAAATAATTATGTTAACAGAAGAATGCACGAATATTGTGCACATATGGTTTGCTTTCTACACAGTTTTAAATGGTTTTAAAAATAATAGATTAGAAGAGTTGATTAAATGCATCAATTTATTTGAAAATTTCCTGTTTTACCATCGAATTTGAATGAAAGACTCCACAAATGGTTTTCAATTTAATTACAGTAAAATCTTAAGCAACTAAGGAGAACCCATATCCATATCTGATTTGGTTTAGTTACACTTGATTTCATAACATGATTGAAAACTATAAGTTTAAGTGAGCTATGGTTTAGCTACCTGGGATCCATTGTCAAATCTGTGTGTGACTCTTCTGGGTCTACACGGCTATTATCTTTGTTCTCAGTTGTCAGATAGGCCCTCTGTTTTGCCAGAAGGCAATATAGCTGGGCTAACGAAAGAAGAAAAGAGGAGAGAGTGAAGACACATTAAGAGAACAAAAAGAGTATGGTATAGCTAATAAAAATAATTACTGTCATTTATGATTCATTAGATACAAATTTATACTATTTGGTAGTAATTTATGTTTAAGCATGCCTTATTGAAACTCAAAACTGATATGGAATAACTGCTATAGAAAAAAATGATTTTAGGGTCCATGAGATAGTTCAGTGAACTAAGCACCTGCTTAGACCAGAGTTTGATCGCTGGTCTCAAAAGCTGTGCCGGCCCAGCCCTGGGGTGTGCTGAGCTGCTGACTGAGTCCAGGTGTGGTGGCACATGCCTATAATCCCAGCTCTGAGGAGACTGACAACAGTAGGATCACTATGAGCTCAAGCTTCATAGTCATACCCTGTGCCAAATACATAAATGAAAAAATAATACTAATAACTTTGTATTGACTACAACAGACAGCAAATGGTATCAAGTAGTGTGAGTTTGCTAGGGCTGCTGTAATGCCATAGACAGGTGGATTAAACAAAAGAAATGCTTTTCCTGATTCCATCTCCCAAATCCAGACCAGAAGGCAAGACCAGAGTGTCAACACTGGATTTCTTCTAAAACCTTTCTCCTAAGTTATAAGTGGTTAGCTTCTCCTCTTCTCATTCCTCTGTTTGCCCTAATCTTTTCTCCTCATGTGGACACCAGTGTTATTAGGTTAATGTTCAGAGAAATGAGTTCATTTAACCTTTAATTACTTCAAACATAAGCACATTCTGAGGTATAGAGACTTCATATCTCAAGCTATGAATTGGAGCTAAGAAGACCAGGGACGTGATTAAGATCACTGTAGCAGCTCAGAAATCCAAAGGATCGTCTGGTCAGGTGACCTGGGGTTGCAGCAGCGGGGGTTACATTTTTAGGGCAGCCCTCTTCTCCAGAACACCCCTAAGTAAACTATGAGGAGAATTAGATTGCAGGTACATAAAATGTTAACAAAAATTATGTTAATCTTCCTTCAAATAAGAACAAGACAGAAAAACTAAATTTAGTGAAACAATTTAAGTATCTAAAAAAATTCTTACCAGTTTTTATCTGTTTTAGCTAAACTCACTTTGAATCATCAATTGAAGTGAAATGTGAAGCGCGGCCAATGCTTTGTAACAATAATGTTTAACTCTGTGTAATTCTTACACCTATAAAATTTTTATAAATACATAGCAATCCTAAATCTGAAGCAAGACCTTACAGGTAAGGCTTTATTTGATCATAGGAGTGAGATCATCACAGCTTGGTCTAATCTTTCATCCAAATCAAAACTACTGCATGATTCCAAAAACCTGATACTAATAACTTGCATTGCTTTGTTTTGTTGTATAATCTCCATCAGATGAGAACCACATGGATGTAAATTCAAGGCACATGTTTCTTGAGCTGTTGTCCACCTTTAATTGAAACACTAGAGGGCAGCCTTTCCTTCTGTTAAAGTATGTACTCTACTTTGAAAGTATATACAACCACTAGGAAAATAACAAGGTAGAAAGTATGAATTACTGAATCTTTGATGTAATTCAGGTATAAAAAATAAGATACGTAAACAGCTACACTCTCTTAATTTACTGGTAAGAAACATATGGTAAAACAATGTCTGCAAGTATAATATCATGTATGCACCTTGTATTATACCAAAACATGAAAACAGTTTGCAATTTATCAAGGTATCTTCATAACTGTCTCATCTTGTCAAGGTATCTTAAAACTGTCTCATTGATATTTGTACTTTAATAAAATTAAAAATAATAAATTAATAAATCAACAGCACATAAAAAAAAAAAACAAAGTATATAGCCAGGCTGTAAAGGATTACCATATAAAAAGAACATTATTCCTTTTACTAAACTTTGTGAGCTTGACCCCCTGTTTAATTTATTCTAATTTCACTGATCCCAAGCCCCATCATATTATTTTAAATAATATTTAGTGGCTTTGTAAGTGGCGTGAATTCTATCATGCAGGGACTCAGCAGTACAGATTTCAAGATCCGGGTGTGTCCTTAGCAGTGGAATGATGAACAAAAGCGGTATGATCCCGTTTATATTCCTGTGTTTAGCTCTGCAAAACATTCACCAGGCTGTGTTGTGTTTTTCTTAGCCTGGTTTTCAACAAGAGGGACAATGAGTCTTGCCTCCTGAGAAGGATAAGAAATTCTTCTCTGCAAATTCAGAGAAGACTGGAGTAATGATAACTGGTGATATTTACTGAATACTAGTTCACGTAGCACAGTCACTTACACGTGTTATATTGCATTAAATAGTTACTATTTCATCCTCAATTTTAATATGCAAAAAAAGTTTCAATTTACAAGAGTGATAGGTAATTTTACATAGAATTTATCATAGTGGTGTTTCTCTAACAAATTGCCAAAGATTGTGTCATTTATAAATAATGCATATTTTTTTCTTCGTTTTAAATGCCCAAGAATATCAATGCATTGGTAGGCTGTATGTCTGGTAAAGACCAGTGAATTTAATGTTTATGTTTTCACCTGGTGAGAGGTATGAGGATAAAAATACCTATTAGCTCCCTCTAGCCTTCTGTTGGGTTGACAATCCCATTAATGAAGGCTTATCTTCATTATTTAATCATTCAAAGGCCCACCTCTTGGTGATTATTCCAACATAAGAATTTGGCTAGATACATTCAGACCACAGCAAACAGCATTTGCAGATTTTGGAAAATTATGAACTTTTGTTTTCCTGCGAAATGGTTTCATGTAGTTTTATGAAAAAAATACATTATGGCTAATACATTCTTTTACATAGAGGTATTTTTTAATTAAAGGTAAAATCTTAAATAAGTTTAACAGTGGAGGTCTTCTATTGGTGTCATTTTAAATAGGAGATAATACTCAGTATATCTTTAGAGGGAGGAAAATCATTGAGAAATGTGATAGTTTATTTATGGGGAAAGTGGTTATGCAGGGGCGTGGTGTTATAATGGGTAAAAGTGATGGGATGCATTAATTCTGAATGCGTGGTAAACTTGAGAATATTCACTGATTACTAAATCATGTTGGTATTCCCTTAATTATAATTGGTTTCAATTAGAAATTAGATTACTCGGTTTGGGATGCAATCTTAAGTCAGTAGTAATTAGGTTGACGACGTAAATGCAAACTGTAGCCCTCTCCAGGCGCTTTCAAGCTGACAGTGTAGAGGACACCAGAATACTCTTGGGACGGAAGCTGTCACAGTCTTGATGAGCCTCCAGGATCATGACACACAGTTCAGAAGATTTGGCAGGAGTGCTAAACGCCCTAAAGAAGGCCAGAGTGATGCCTCCCTAGATGCACATTCTTTCTTAGCATGTAGGGAATCCTGGAATTTTTCTGGCCAGGAGCTATTAGAGCATATTTGCCACACCGTGGATAGTGATTGACTAAGAGGTCTTCAGTTTGTCTGGTTCACCTGTGAGCTGCACATGTCCCTGTGTGTCCTTGTCCCTGTGTATGAGTACTTGTAGCACACACAAACTCAGGCACACATGCGAGCATGCACTCATGGACACACACCCTCAGAGAATGGCCAGCAGACACTAGAAAGCTTCAAGAACTGCTTTAAGTTTCTTACAATGATGAAGTATACATCGCGGGGCCATAATATTAAGTTGAGCTGTAAATGGCTGTGGTCGACAACTTCTTTGGATAACTCACCATTGTTGTGGAATGCTGGACTGTTGTCGAGTTCAAGCACATAAGTTAGTTGAATGACAATGGAGTGCCCATCTCTGACAGGTGTAGAGCAAGGAAGGGGCATAGAAAGGAAGAATCATGATGTGTGTGTATAGACAGTGCAGTTGGGATAGATAATGCTGTGCTTCTACATAATCCTATGAGAGGCAAGATTCGCACTAATGGTGGTTGGACAGGATAATATGTCAGCTTCTTGTACTATGGACAACCACTAGGAAAATAACAAGGTAGAAAGTATTAATTATTGAATCTTTGATGTAATTCAGGTATAAAAAATAAGATACGCAAAGAGCAATACTCTATTTTCTGATAAGAGACATATGGTGTAATAATGTCTGTAAGTATAATATCATGTATGTACCTTCTATGATACCAAAACATTATGAAAACAGTTTGCAATGTATTAATTTATCAAATCCATCTTGTCAAGGTATCTTAAAACTGTCTCATTGATATTTGTACTGCAATACAACAAAAATTAAAAAATATATAAGGAACAAAAAAAAGTTTCTTACAATGAATAAATTTCAGTCATTCATGATTAAAATGAAATATTTTTACTACAATGCAGTCAGAAAAAATACATTAAGGCTAATACATTCTTTACATAGAGGTATTTTTTAGTTAAATAAAATCTTAAATAAGTTTAACAGTGGAGGTCTTCTATTTGTGTCATTTTAAATAGGAGATAATACTCAGTATATCTTTAGGGGGAGGAAAATCATTGAGAAATGTGATAGTTTGTGATGATGGCAAAATGATTGTTTTCAAATTTCAGTGTTGTAAGGATTCTCTACATAAATAGCTTACATACCAGATACTGCCGTGATTGGCAAGTGAGTGACGTGGACACATATCTGGGGAGATTTACAAGGACAAGATGGAAAATGCCACTTGTCTTCTGGCAGAAACCAAAGAAGTTAGACAATGGCTTTCTCAGAAACATATATTTATTTTTATCTGATGGAATTGATTTTATCTCAATTTCATAAGAAACCCCTAAGTTTCACCAGCAAATGGCTTTATTGGAAAGACTCTGAATTGAAGGAAAAAAGGAAGGGAGGCTATTTAGTCTCTTGAATTCCTAGCAGAAGAAGGTTAATAAAACCCTTTACATGCAAACAGGTGATCCCCTTCTTGAAAAGTGAAATACTACAGCAGGAGGAAACCAAGGCCATATTACACTATACATAAAACCACCATGGGACACAACAGATGTTCCCCCTTTTTACTAAAGCTGTTCTTATCTTTTAAAGCCTAAAAAGGAATTCCTAGCATTTCCTTATTTCAATTTCAAAACTGCTACACGCAAGCGATTTCCATGGGTATATATTGTATCACTATAAAATCAAGATGTGGCAGGCATGTCTGGTTGCTCTGCAAAATGACCACCCTTATCCTTTCCAAGGCTGATTCAGTGTATATACTGATGTGTTCATCTTTACTTTCTGCATCTTCCTGCTGAAAAATGGGGTTGTGTGTACACATCATTATACACATCGCCAAGACCCAATTTTCTCTCGGGTGTGCAATAGCTGACAAGCTGCCTCTTTAGTTTCTGAACTCAGTGAACAGCTAAAACAAGGCCAGGAGATACCTGCAGAATAATTAATGCTGTATGTGTCGGTTGTTTCTAGATGTCCACACAAATCCTCATGTGGTCATAGGTGGGGCTTGTTAGAAGTGGCTGGATCTAGAGAGGCCAGAATCAATCTGGGATTGATTCATCATACAGGACTAGCACTGAGGATGCTAGAATCATGAGTGTTCACCTCCAGAAATATTGCCATCTTCCTAGTAGCCCCCTTACTGTGGAATGACACTCTGTGGCAGCATTCTCTGAGATTTTATTGCCTCTTGTAAAGACACGAAAGACTGGCAGCTTGCTTCAAAAACTCCCTGGAAGCTCTGAGCCTAGCACCCACAATGCTACTATGCATATGGTAAGCTCTCAGTTTTATCTGTTGAATGGATAAATGCTTAAATTACAATGGGATTTTTTTATGGATTTAAGGTTGACCCATAGACACTGAAAATCTACCAGGAAAGTGGGCATCTTGTAGTTGTGCTGCCCGCTGCCCCTCGATAGTTCATCTCCCTAGCAACGTACATACACTTTCTTCTTTTACAAAATGTGAAAGTATTTCATACAATCATTTGCCCCTCCTTACAGTGATAAAGAAAGTGCTGTTACCTGAAATGAAGGCACTCCCTCCCTGAGTGTCTGGGCAGCGCCCTGGCATTGCCAACCCCAGAGAAGCAACATGTTCACATCAGTGCCGTAATACTCCCGTTGCTCTGGCTTGAAGTGAAGCTAGGATTGCTCTAAGTGTTGACATCAAGGACAATTTCAGAAAGTTTAATAACATTTTCAACACTTACGTAAGAAAAGCTTAGTGACCATGCTTGAAGGAAGTCAATGAACCGTGTGACCAGTATTCATACTGACAGTTTCCTGTCAGCAGTGGCCTTTTATAGGAAACACAGATGCTTTGCAGTGTATGAGTTATGTCCTGCCAAACTGAAAAATGCCAAAAGTCAAATATGCACTTCACTACACCAAATCTAGGAAGCTTCATAGCTTATCCAGGCCTGTTAAACATGCTTGGCCTATAGTTGAATAGAACATAGCAAAAAGCTTATTCTAAAATAAAGCATTGAATATCTCACATGATTTCTTTTTTTTTCTTTTTTTTTTTTATTGAACAACAAATGTCAATCAGACAGTTTCAAGACACCTTAACAATACAGATTCGATAAATTAATACATTGCAAACTGTTTTCATAATGTTTTGGTATTGTACAAGGTACATACATGATATTATATTTACAGATATTATTTTAGCAGATAACTCTTATCAGTGAATCTTGAATACTATGCTAAAAATTAAAAATGATGGTTGTATGGGTGTATACTATCACTGTAAAGTCAAGACATGGTAGGCATGTATAATTGCTATGCAAAATGACCAACCTTATATTTTCCATGGCTGATTCAGTGTATAGATTGATGTGTTCATCTTCCTCGTAAGTCCTAAGTACAATTGCATTACAATACAAATTCATTGCATGGTACAGTGCTTTTTTAATTTGTAAGAAATACTGGGCTTTACCCCTCTATTGCTGGCACTCTGTAGTTTGGCAAGTTGAGTGTGTTTCAAATACAATATAGTGGTGGGAGGAGGAAACTTTTTGTGAAGATACAAATAAGGAAGTTCTTAGAATGATCTGCTAGAACATACAGATCAAAGATGAGTTAATAAATAATTGGAGAAAATACTTCAAATAACATATGTGTTATTGATAGTGAAAATAAGTCTGTAGCTGAAAAAGTTTAAAAGTATAAATTAATAAGCTCTTTAATGAGATCTTTCTAGATAAAACTGTTTAAAGGTATAGGTACTGTTAAGAAATAGTTTTAAATTTTCCAGCACTTTATATCTTACTGATTAATAACAAATTTAGGAAAATAACAATTAAGGAAGTTAAAGACAAAGGCAAAAAAAATACTAATAGCAAATGCTTATATCAAAATTACATACAGATCACACCTTAAAAAAGGCTCTTGCTTTGCTAATTTTAAGTAACTGCATTTTTCTGAGATTAAAAAAGTAATAATATATTCAAGTTTTGCTGCATAGCCTTCATAGATCTCTTATTCCTCACAACACCATGATTTTTCTTCTATAGATGGTAGCAAGAATAGCAAAAGGAAAGTATTTCAGCACATTATGGAATTGCCACACTAGCTTCTCTAAATGAAAAATGCACACAATTTCCAGGATTTGAAATGCTCTGGGGAAATTTCTCCCTTTTCTATTTTTCCATTGCCTCAGAAAACCATTTCTAACACAGTACTCCCCAGATACAATAAACAGATACTGAGCCTCAGAAAAACAAGGATACCAGTTCCCAGTTTACCATAATAACATAACTTGAACCCAGATGTATCTTACATAATTTATATCTAAAGTAAGATATTTATTTGATTTATTGTTTATTAAAGTATTAGATCCCTTCCCCATTTTAAAGTAGAAAGAGGAACTAATAAAGAAAAAGTTTCCAAATTATCATATCTATTCATCAAATATCGCCATGATTCTTCTCAGTCAAAGTAGAGTTTATAACCAGGAAACACTGGTATTTTTCATCAGAAGTGATCTGCTTGCCATTCTTAACGCCAGTAGAGATGCACTGCAGTGAACTTCAAAACAGGATGGGGTCTGCAAACCTTTTCTATTACAGCTAGATAATAGTTCTGACTTCACGGGACACACAGTCTCTTATAGCTACTTGATCCTGCGATGGCAGCATTAAGCCAGCCACAGGTGATTGCTAAGCAAGATGCCGCAGCGCTGCTGTGGAAACGGCTCACGACAGCTGGGCTCGCCACACAGCCGATCGGCGGCCACTGCGATGAACGCTTCATTAAAGTCTTCCTGGTTTCAGTTCTACTACCTTTTCATAAGTAATTTGAAGCTGTTTTTAAAATGAATTGAATATGCCTGCAGCTATCTATAAAAAGAATTCAATCCCAAAATAAAATATTGTATATTAATATATTAGTGCATCTCCTGACACATTATATTTTACATCTGAGGTGTCAGTCATTTACAATAAACACATGCTTCATTTAGATTGATTTTTCTATTAGTTAACAACTGAAAATCTTGCTTCCAGAAGCAAACTGGTAAATATTGTTACATAGGTCAGGTGCATAAGCTCACGAGCAGCTTCGCATTCATATCTAACAAATGCTAAGCCGTGACAGTTAATCATAGCATGTGTTCCACGCATGTTCTTAGGGTATGCAATATTTGGTAGTGTTTTGTCAGTGAGAGATATCATCAACCGTGGTCAATACTGTATTTATGTTTAAGAATTTCTGGACTTTCATTAAAAAATTAAAAATCATATATTCTATGATAAAATATAATAAACACTTATTTGCAGTGTTTTAATTTTTCACATTTTAGCACATGCTAGTCATGAATATATCTCTCAGAAATGTGTGATACCTGCTGCAATGTTTGGACCATGGCCTCCTGAGGTGCGATACAGTCAACAAGCAACCTTAACTGCTACAGATACTTTATATCATTTAAAAAGTAAAGGAAATGCTAATGCTAAATGAAATAAAGTATGGAATTGTGCTAAGCACCATTTTTACCACCGAATAGAGGATTTTCTGTCTTAATCAACTCAACTATGAATGATTGAGACATCAATCTTAAGCCAGTAGACTGCTGTCAAAAAAAATAACATGAATTGAGTGGCTTAAACAAAAATGTTTATTCTTCATAATTTTTGGTAGTACAGATACCACTGGTATTGTGAACAAACAAATAACCAAACAAAATAAGTTAATGAAGGAGGAATTTTTATTCCTCTAAATAAAATCTTTTTAATTATTATTATTTTTTTATTGAAAAACAAATATCAATGAGACAGTTTCAAGACAGATTAACAGGACAGATTCAACAAATTAATATATTGCAAAGTGTTTTTGTAATGTTTTGGTGTTGTACAAGGTACACACATGATATTATACTTACAGACATTATTATAGCAGATATCTCTAATCAGTGAATGAAGAGAGTGTACCTATATAATTACCTTATTTTTCATAGCTGGATTATATCATAGATTCAGTAATTAATACTTTCTACCTTGTTATCTCCCTAGTGTTTGTCCATAGTACTAGAAGCCAACATAATATCTTTTCCAACCA
>PVKA01028445.1:0-29377 GCA_004027165.1 Ctenomys sociabilis
GTTTTTTTCTTTTTTCTTTTTTTTTTTTTTTTTGGGGGAACTGGGGATTGAACTCAAGCCCTTTTGCTTTCTAGGTAAGCACTTTTTCTTTTGAGCCCTCTCCCCAACGGGGCGCCCGCATTTTGCCCACTACACTCATCTCCCAAAGGCAATGATATTCAGAAATTCATGGTTCACCTTTGAAAATGTGTATTTGGGCCAGCCAGATAGCAGGGGACTGGAGTTCAATCCCTGTAGTGCTGTGCTAGCCCTGCCCCCAGATGCACTGAGATGTGACTGAGACTGGACGTGGTGGTGCATGCCTGTAATCCCAGTGCTTGGGAGGGAAGATCACTATAAATCCAATCTGGGTAGTGAAACCCTGTAGAGCTTGTACTAAAAAAAAAAAAAAAAAGAAAAGAAAGAATAAAGAAAGAGGGGCTGGTGCTAGAGAGATGGCTGGGGCTGGGGAGATGGCTCAGTGGAATAAGCGCTTCCCTGGCAAGTGCAAGGGCCTGAGTTCAATCCCCGGTTCTGGAAAAACAACAAAGAAAGAAAAACAAATGTATGTTGACCACTTTATGTCCTAGTGCTCAGCCATGAACGCATGCAGGGGAGCCCCACATTTACCCTTGCACTTGGGATTTATTGTCTGAGTGGGTAGATCTAATTTAGCATGGAAAACCCAATGCTAATTTGAAGGATTCCTGTGCCAAAGGAACCACTGAACATCAACAGACTATGTTGAAATCCTAACCTTCAAAGTGATGCTATTAGGAGCTTGAGCCTTTTGACAGAGATTAGGTCATGAGGGTGGAGTCCCCATGCATGCAATTAGTGCCCTTATAAAAGACCACTCCACTGTGTGAAATTTCTTTTCTGGTACTGGGATTTGAACTCAGTAACTTACACTTGACAGGCAGGCACTTCAGCCTCTGAGCTATCTCCTCAGTCCCATGTTGCTTCAATAAGAAAGTGTATATGGATAAAGGAGAGGGCTCTTGCCAGCCACCAAATCGGCTGGCACTTTGAACTTGGACTTTCCAGCCTCAGAACCATGACAAGTTCATTGTATATATATATATATATATATATATATATATATATATATATATATATATATATATACATATTTTTTTTTTCCCCCCCCCGGAACTGGGGATTGAACTCAGGCCCTTACACATACCAGGGAAGCACGTATTCCACTGAGCCATCTCCCCAGCCCTTTTTTTGTTTATATTATTTACCCAGTGAGTCATATTTTATTAAAGTAGCCCAGGGGCCGTGGAAATAGCACTTCCCTGGCAAGCGCAAGGGCCTGAGTTCAATCTCCAGTTCTGAAAAAACAAAACATAGCCCAAATGGACCAGACACTTGATACAGATGTGTTTCTACTCTCAAGCGGGGACCTGCTGGTGCAGTTTTGCTCAAGATCTCTGGAGTTGCATGGCTCCGCAGAGTACATGTTGGGTCATGCTCACCTCCAGTGATGTGAAGTGACTTTGAGAAAGACTCAGTAGTCAGATGTGGGGATCACACTGGTGACCATGCTCCTCAAGAGAGTCATCAGCACACTTTAATAAGTGAAAGTAGCCCGGAAGTCCTGAAGTGAAGATGCCTAGAATTTTTCAGCTGGTCTGCAACCCTTCATAGCTTATAACAAATCCTTGCTTAGAAGGGCAAACCTTAGCATCCATTCTTTGGAGTGCAAGGGCACATGGTGCCTGCTTTCTGACCCTATTTGTGATTTTGGGGGCTGGTGCCCTGTCCCTACCAGGCAGCAGCGCACCTGCTGTATGTGGCTTCAGTCCAGGATAGAAGCGTGTTCGTTCAGGATTATATTGATCTTGCTGGAACTGCAGCTAGTGCAGAGTGCACAGCTGTGCTCTCCTCCCTCTCGGGTGGCCCTGAGTCCTGCCTTCCTGTGGTTGGCCTTTGAACTGGGGGTGGTACCAAGGCCACCTTGAGTCCTCACAGCTGGGTCCGGCTGGCTCTGAGTTGATGGTGAGACACTATGGAGAGTGGTGCTCATTTTCCTTCCATCTTTTCAGAAGGAACTCAAGTCCAACATGTCACCTGGCAGACCTGCCACATAGGAAGACCTGTAGCAGCTGACTCTGGCTGGTCCTCTCTGTTCTTGGCAGAAACAGGCAAACGACACGAAGAGGTTGTAGTTTTATCCTATAGGGAAAAAAAAATTGTGAGGGGCTTTCATTATATAAAGCTTAGGAGGTTTTCTAAAATAAATTTGAGTTTATGAATGATAAGAATGACCAAGAATAACAAAAAAGGACAAGAATGTCTTTTTTTTTTTTAGAAGAATATTAATAGAGCCAGATATGGTGGCACATACCTGTAATCCCAGTTCTTGGGAGGCTGAGGCAGGAAGATTGTTGTGAGCTTGAGACCAGCTTGGGCTACAAAGTAAGCTCAAGACCAGTCTGAACTACATAGTGAGACCCTGTCTCAAAAAAGAAAAAAGAATGTTTTTAATTTCAAATTGAAGAATAATTTAGAAATCTGGCTCTGCTGGGCATGTCGCTCAGTGGTAGAGTATTCACCTAGCATGAGACCTCGATGCTTGATGCACTGTTCCACAGGAGACAGTCAGTGGTGAAACCTGACGGCCACCGTCTTTCTCAAATGCTCACACTCTGCAACACGAAGTGGTACTGCCTGACTTCCTCCCTTGCTCATGTACTGCAAAGTGAAAAACACATCACCATCTATGAAGATTCTAGCTAAGTACATTGAATTTGAATCAAATCAAGCCTCTTTGTCTAACTTGTAGTTTATAGGAAACACAAAGGCTAAAGGAACAAGTTAAGTGACACCAAGAAAGATCAATCAGATGAACCTAGAATGAAGGACATTGTATAAAACAATGATCCTGTGGCCAAGTGCACTGCTATTGACAAACAAAAGATACAGGGCCCATTCCAGACCAAAGGAGGTTGAGACCAGTCACTGGCAATGCATACTACCCCGAGAACCTCTATTAAAACAGCAAAATTATAAAAGACAGAGCTGGTATAATTAGAGAACTCAAGAGTCTAGTTACTGGCTAGGGAGATAGATACCTCAGCAGTCTAAGTGCCTGCCTGGTAAGTGCAAGGACCAGAGTTAGATCCCTGGTACCACATGCTATAAGGGCCCTGGAACCCCAGGCATGCCATGATGGCTCCAAAACTGGGTGTGGATAAAATAATATCTGTAAGTATAATATCATGTATTCACCTTGTATGATACTAAAACATTATGAAAACAGTTTGCAATGTATTAATTTATTGAATCTGTCTTGTTAAGGTGTCTTGAAACTGTCTGACTGATATTTGTACTTCAATAAAAAAAAAACTGGGTGTGGTGGTGCACGCTTGTAAATCCAGCACCAGGGAGGCTGAAATGGGAAAATCACTACTAGTTGAACTGTGTAGCAAGACCCTGTATCAAATACATTTTTTTTAAAAAGAGTCCAGATATTATTATGGCATGGTTATAGTTTTAAAGATTATTCTGATCCTGAGAGATACATGCTAACATGTTAGGCCAAAGACACTCAAACAGTTATTTCCAGATGATATAGAAAAGGAAATTGATAGCTGAAATAAATGTCACTAAGCATTACTAATTATGGTGTATAAGTTGAGGGTAAAGGTGTTCATTGCACTCTTCCTTTACCTTTTCTGTACATGGTGCATCAGCTTGCAAACTTAATTCATTCTACCTGATATTAAGTCTGCAACAGAAGCAAAATTTTGCAGAACACTTCTGTGCACAAACTATCCACAACCAGAAGCTTTTGTATACTGAGGTAATGCTGTACATTTCAAAGTATTTATACTTTTGGGGGACAGGTATTTTGTCTCAGCAATGACAAAAATCACTGAGACAAAATCTTTTCTTTGACTTGTTTTTCTCAGGTATTTGATCATAGCAGTGGAAAACTGACCAACACAAATACCACGTGTTTCTCATCCCTAACATTCAGATACAGTATTCACATGAGAATTACTGCAAAATTTTGCTTCTGTTGCAGACTTAATATCAGGTAGAATGAATTAAGTTTGCAGAGAAGGATCAAGGAAGGAGACAGACCCTTCCAGGCCCCACCCCCAATGATCACCTCCTCCAACCAGGCTTCCTCTCCAGCATCACATGCAATGATAATGCCTTATTCTACTGGTGAGATTATGCACGTAGGCCACAGTAACTGCCTCGTTCCTCCTGGCCACTTCTTTGAGCTCAGGAGGCTTTGTGAGGACCTCCAGGTGCAAACATAATACTTGCAGAGCTTTCCATCCATGCTCAACAGGCTGCACTGCTTTGAGGGCTACCGTGAGGCAGAAATATGATGGTGGAAACAGGAAGAGAGACAGACAGACAGACAGAAACTGAGAGACAGGGACAGACACAGACACAGACACAGACAGACAGAAAGAGACAGAGACAGAGAATCAAAGAGGAAATGGCCTGGGAGGGGTAAAAAGAACCATATCTTGAAGGACTGCGTTTCAGTGATGGGTTAATTTTTTATTTTTTTAATGTATTTGGTACAGGGTCTCACTATGAAGGTCAGACTTACAGTGATCCTCCTGTCTCAGACTCTCTAGTGCTGGGATTACAAGTGTGTACCACCATGTCTGGTCTTGGTGGCCAGCTCAGTGCACCCAGGGCAGGGCTGGTATGGCATTTGCTGCCAGGGATTGAACCCAGGTCCCTGCACTTGCCAGGCAGGTGCACTTGAACATTGTGCTATCTCCCTGGCATGATGCTGGGTTCAATTTTAAGTAATTTTTCTTTCCTTTTTCTTTAGTACAAGAGATAAAACTCAGAACCTTGTGCTTGCCAGGTAGACACTAATGCCACTGAGCTATATCTCCAGCTTGTAAGTAATTCTCATGTGAATACTATATCTGAATGTTAGGGATGAGAAACACGTGGTATTTGTGTTGGTCAGTTTTCCATTGCTATGATCAAATACCTGAGAAAAACAAGTCAAAGAAAAGATTTTGTCTCAGTGATTTTGTCATTGCTGAGACAAAATACCTGTCCCTCACAGTTTAAGGAGGAAAGATTCATTGTGGTTCACAGTTCACAGTAGAGCTTTCAGTCCATAGTTAGCTAGCTCCAGGGCAGGGCAGCATGGCTTTGGAGAGTAACAGAGGAAAAACAGTCCATGGCATGGTGACAGGAAGCAGAGAAGGATCAAGGAAGGAGACAGACCCTTCCAGGCCCCACCCCCAATGATCACCTCCTCCAACCAGGCTTCCTCTCCAGCATCACATGCAATGATAATGCCTTATTCTACTGGTGAGATTATGCACGTAGGCCACAGTAACTGCCTCGTTCCTCCTGGCCACTTCTTTGAGCTCAGGAGGCTTTGGGAGGACCTCCAGGTGCAAACATAATACTTGCAGAGCTTTCCATCCATGCTCAACAGGCTGCACTGCTTTGAGGGCTACAGTGAGGCAGAAATATGATGGTGGAAACAGGAAGAGAGACAGACAGACAGAAACAGAGAGACAGGGACAGGGACAGACACAGACAGACAGAGACAGAGACAGAGAATCAAAGAGGAAATGGCCTGGGACAAGAGAAAGCCTTCCAAAGGCACCTCCTGCCCAGTGAACAACCTCCAAGAAATCCTTTCACCAGCATCTAATCACCTTCCAGCACACATCAGTGGTCAGCCCCACATTTCTCATCCTGTTGATCCCCTCCATCACTGGTAACATGAACATCCATCGATCATTCACTCACAGCGAAATTGTCCCTGTGGTTAGTGTTAGTTCTTCTATAACATTTGGGAAGTGGCCTGACAATATGCAAAGAATCTCTTCCTTATCAGCATTTCACTCGCTGGCCTTTTCCTCTGTTGACAACTCCAGCCTGAATCACTGTCACGGTGGCAAATAACTTCGTGCTTGTATCATTCCTGCTCATGGGCTGGTTGTCATCAGAATGCAGAGGAAGAGCTTTTGTTTTTCTCTCTCCATTTATATATTTTACTAGGTTATACTTCACTATGCAAATATTTATTATAATACTAAGGCTTCCCTAATGTGGTCAATGAGAGTCCCCTTGAGCTGGTTTTTGTGTCTATTCAACAAGCACCTATGTGCTTTTGAGCAACGCAGTACATGACAATCCAGATGTTCTTACAGTTTGTCTAGCACAAGTCCAAACAGCTGACATTTCTCCAAGGGCTCAGGTCCCTTTCATGGGGAGCACATGGTGTGAAGGACCAGAAGCTGTGTACCAGCTGGGCATGGGGTAACATGCCTGTAATCCCAGCACCTGGGAGGCTGGGGTAGGAAGATCCTTGTGAGTTCAAGACCAACCTGGCATACAAAGTGAGCTCAAGGTTAGCCTGACCTGCATAGTGAGACCCTGTCTTGAAAAAAGACCAAACAAAAAAACAAATCTGTGTCCTCAGCATGTCCATATTATATCATTGCTTATCATCTTTTCAGAGGTCGAAACTAGGAAGTCAGTTCACATATACACATCCAAGTACACACACCTAAACACACACAAGCACACACACTCAAGTACACACACACAAACCCACACACAAGCACACACACAAGTACATAAATCCATATATAACTATTTTCCCAGCTCTATTTTTACATTTTAAGAAGTGAATGCATAATGATACCAACATTTCTAATCCAACAACTCAGATTTATCTATAGCCTTCTTCCTTTCCATGTTCACACTTTCTGGTACCGTGGGAAACCTGGCTGTCATCATTTCAAGCATATTTACTCACTTGCTCCATGTAAGTAAGCATCTGACCTTGATCATCTTCTTTTCTCTGCCACCTATACCTTCTCCTTTTCACCCACAAAATCTTTCCCATGAAACTATTTGGTCTCTTTTTGGGGGAACCGAAACAGAAAAGGAAGAGAAATAGAGACAGGAAGGACAAGAAGGTAAACATAAGAAAATGAAATAAGATGAGAAGATGGGAAAGGAAGAGTTTAACATTAAGATAATCCCCTGAATAGCCATATATATAGTATATATTTAATGTATTTGGTTGTCATAGGGTCTCACTACGCAGTTCGACTCATAGTGATCCTTTTGTTTGCAGCCTCCCCGGCACTGGGATTACAGGCATGCGCCACTATGCCCAGACTCTACGACCAGCTCAGCCCCCCCCCCGGGGACAGGGCTGGTGCAGCATGTGGTGCAGCCTTGCCTAAGCAGGCGCTTTAGTCTGCTGAGCTATCCTGCTGGCCCCAGCTTTCAATAATTTGGCAGGCAAGAATTCTACCACTGAGCCATGCATGCACTGATGCCTTTAATAATTTGTTAATGTCAACAACATTAAACTTACACCAAGACACTTTTCCTAATTGCTGTAAGCTCACAGCCCTGATATAAATAAGCTTACAGAAAACAGTTGAGTTTTTAATGACATTTAAGAGCCTGTGAAAGGTTGGGAGGACATCCATAAGGTGGAAGGTTGGGAGGCCTAGCGTAGATCTGTCCCTAATTCTGCTTCCTCTCTGCTCTGTGCGGCTGGCTTCTTCTCAGCTGTGAATGGCCTGGTCAGTAGCAACATGGGTATATCTACTTCACAGGTTTGCATTTGGCATAATGAGGTGTTTGCTTAATTACTGTTGTTTGTTATTGTTCCACTTGGGCTGAAAACTGTGTCCTCCCATGCTTCCATTCTGTATGAGTCAGGTTTTCATCACTGTAGCAAAATACTTACCCAAGCTATTTAGAAAGAAAAAGAGGCTCATTCCTTCACAGTGTTGCTAGCTCAGTTTCTGGGGAGGATTCTGCAGAGAATGATAGGGTTGTGAAGTGGTCCCATCTCAAAGAAGAACAGAGCCAACTCGCAGGGCTCAAATTCAGGCTCTGATAACTTTTTATTTTTCTTTTTTTTTGGCAGAGCTGGGGATTGAACTCAGGCCTTTGTGCTTGCCAGGCAAGCACTTATTCTACTGAGCCATCCGGACCAGCCTGGGCTACAAAGTGAGTTCAAGGCCAGCCTGAACTTCATTACGAGAACTTCTCTCAAAAAGACCCAAAAAAAAAAAAAAAAAAAAAAAAAACCCGCTGAGAACTACCCCCAATGGCATGCCTATGAGGCCCTAAGACCTGATGCTTAAGGGTCTACCACCTCCCAGAGGCACTGTCATGGAGACCAAGGTTTAAACATTTTCTTTTTTTTTGGAAGAACCTGGGATTGAATTCAGGCCCTTGTGCTTGCCATGGAAGTGCTTATACCACTGAGCCATCTCCGCGGCCCCTAGAAACACCATTTTCTAACCATAGCACCCTCTTATTTCTCACTGAGTGGAAAACCAGCATCACTGTGGTATGCTCACAGCACAATGAACTCAAATATGCAAATACAGCAGCCACAGGCCCATACTTGTGGTATGTTCTTATAACTCTCTGCTGTGATGGTTTATAGATGTCCCCCAAGAGTCTCATGTACTAACAAATAGGACTGTGGGAAGGTGACCGTGCTTCAGGGGTGCTACTGCAGGCTTGGTATGGGGTATTTTGGTCAGAAGATCCGGGTCCCAACAGGCATGACTTGGGGGGGCTTCAGTCCCCTCCTGGGTCCTCCTTGGCTCTCTCTGCCTCCTATAAGCCATGAAGTAAGCATCATGCCTCTGCCCAGACTCTCGCACCAGGACATTTGCCTTGGAGCCTGCAGACTGCAGACAACATCTCTGCAAAACCTTCCCTCCAGTACTACAAGTGATGGAGATTTCCTCCCAGCACACCCAAAGGGACCTTAGTGCTTAGTTAATTTGCTAACTAATTTGCTTCAAGGATGGGCAGTTTGCCAGACCAGTCAGCTGGGATTTTAAGTGGATCACAGACTATGCACTTTCATCCTAACAAGAAGGGTGAAACTGTAGTAGTGAGGCTGAGTGCTATCTGTGGCCTGCCTTCCAGCCATCTAGAGGAGCCAGCATGGACCAGTGTGCAGGGAAGTTGAGCTGAGAGACAGGGCGAAGAGAGGCGTTCCAGTTCCAGTGGTTCCTGAGGCCTGGCAGAATCCCATCCTCTGAGCAATTCTTTCATATCCACAATATGGCACAGTCTTCCCTTTGCTTTTATGTTTCTGTTAATAGCAACCAAGGTGTCTGACTTATGCAACCTATACCTGACACATAGTAGGGACTAAATGAATGTTAATTACCTCAGTGTTTTCACACCAGAGTCTAAATTTTTGTAGGTAAGTGGTTGTTATGATACAGGCATAGAGGTTGAGCTTGCACATGCCCAGTGCACAATAAAACCTGACATTTCTGTGTTCTTTTTTTTTTTTTTTTTTTTTTTTTTTTGTGTGTCTTTTTGAGGCAAGGTCTTTCTATGCAGCCCCGGTTGACCTTGAGCTCACTTTGTAGCCCAGGCTGGTCCCAAACTTGCATAGATCCTCCTGTCTCAGCCTCCAGAGTGCTGGGATGACAGGCATGTGTCACCATGCCCAGTTTCTGTGTTCATTCTTGTGTCTGTCTCCTTTATTACCTTCAGTCTCGGGTAAGCTACTTGGGCGGCTCTGCCCAGAGATGTCTATCTAAAATCTGGTGATTCAAGACTCATTGGGGGCTGGGGAGATGGCTCGGTGCAATAAGTGCTTGCTTGGCATAATGCAAAGTCCTGAGTTCAATCCCAGGGACTGCAAAATCAAATCAAGACAATAAAAAAACCAGTACTTAAAAAAAAAAAAAAAAAGACTCACTGGTCCTAAGTTTAACCCACCTTGTTTTCTTTCAAGGCTGAAGACAAGATAAGGGTAAGTGAGGCATTTTTAAAAATCTGCAGGGACACTCAATTGCCAGTTTCCATACCCTATTCCAGGCTCCCTGGACTGGTGCCTAGAAGTCTTGGTTGTTGTCCTAAACCTGCAGTCCCTTAAAATCAAAGCAAAGCCTCACCTATCACCCCTTGATGTCACTCTCCCCAAGCAGGAGTGATCACCTGATGAGAACTGGATGGCCCCACAAGGGCTTCTTGGAGCAAGCAGGGCCAGTTCTGAGAGCATGACTGACCACAGTTCTGTCAAGATTGCCTATCCTGTCAGTGATGCAAACCTTGAGGCCTTGCCTTTGTTCCCCTTTTCTATAAAACCTGTTTCTGTCACTCCACTGAACAGAGAGCTTGAACCTTTTTATCTGTCCTTCCTGATGGGACCACCCTTATTAAAATTCATTTCCTGTTTTTCTCCTAGACTGGCAATTTAGGATGGGGTGTCCAGCCTTATCAGCTTGAACTCTGAGAGCTGGGGTTTTAAAACCCAAATAACACTGTATTACATAAAATGGAAAGCTGGTTAAAGATCACCTTTGCTCTGAGCATCATGAGGGAAGGTTCCTAAAGACAAAAGGGCTCTCCAAGCCCACTGCGTACATGCACATCCCTCAAGCTTAAGCCTCTTCCACCACCAGAAGGCTCACATACCTGGTGCAAGCAGCACTTCGAGTCCTGCCTTCAGCCTCTCTTTCTCTCAGTGTACTCTCTCTTGTGTTGTTTGTCTAACGTTTCTGGATCTGCGTCTCTGGGATCAGCTGGCTGAAAGTACTCTGCCACAGGTCTTACTGTGTGAACTCTTGTGGTGGTGCATGGGAAGGATGGGGACTGGGGAAAGAGCTGTTCTTCAAATGTTTTCTGGGAGATAGAAGAGCTGTTGGCTCAAATTGCAAGGGCCATCCTTGAAACCTGTGGGTCTCCAGTATCGTATCAAGAAAAGTTTGAGTTTGTTCCTGTCTTGAGTAACATGAGTGACATTACTCAAACCAATGATATAAATGAAGGATTGTTCGGTTTTTGGAGGACTCTATCTCATTGTTTTAAGCTTCATTACTTTTCAGTCTTGAGACAGGGTCTTTCTAGCTATGTAGTTTACGCTGGCCTCAACTAGGGGCAATGTTCCTGCCTCAGGCTCCCCAGTACTAAGATTTGGGTATGCACCACCATGCCTAGCTTAGACTCTGAATTTAATGTTACAGTTGATGGTTTTTTTTTTAAAGTGCTAGCTGGGCATGGGTGATGCATGCCTTTAATCCTAGCATTTGGGAAGCTGAGGCAGGAGGATCCACCATTAATTTAAGGCCAGCCTGGGCTACATAGTGAGTTCAAGGCCAGCCTAAACTATATAGTGAGAGCCGGTCTCAAAAGAAAAAAAGAGGGCTGGGAAGATAGCTCAGCGGTCTAAAGCGCCTGCTTAGGCAAGCTCTCAGGAACCGTGGTTCGATCCCCAGCACCACATGCCGTGCCAGCCCCTCCCCCACGGCGGGCTGAGCTGACCCCCCCGCAAAAAAAAAAAGTCTGTGATGTGTAGCGAGACACTGTAATAAATAAATAAATTTAAAAAAATAAAGCCTTGATCTTTAAAAAAAAAAAAAAAGAAAAAAGAGCTACTGGGTGAGATAGCTCAGTGGCATAAGCACCTGCTTGACAAGCACAAGGCCTTGAGTTTGAACCCTGGTACTGAAAAAAAACAAAAGCTAATAATTTATTAGGCTGGTTGGCAGAAGTACGGATCAGAAGATGACCCACTATGTATGAGTTACAGATGCCTGCTATTCCTTGGTTTAACTACTGTTGATGAGGGGATTTAAAAGTGCAGGAAAATTGGAAAGCCAAGGCAATACAGAAAATGTACTGTTTATTCATACCTTAAGAAATACATTTGTGGGCTGAAGAGATTGCTCAGTGGTCTAAGCACCTCCCTGACAAGCAACAGCACCAAGGTTCAGTCCCTAGAACTGCATACTGTGCCGGCCTCATGCCCTACCAGCCACCGAAACTGGGTTTGGTGGTGTGTCTGCAATCCCAAGGCTGGGGAGGCTGAGACAGGTTCACTGTGAGTCCAAGCTGCTGCATAGTGAGACCCTGGACTAAATAAGTAAGTCTTAAAAAAACAAGAAACAGATTTGTGAGAGCACAAGCAACTCTGAAGATTCCGATCATCACTCTTTTCTGTATGCCAGACCTTAGGGGCGGGACTGCAGTTCCTCAAATGTAAATTTAAATTAAGGGTAATGGGTTTAGTTGGATGGTAAGAGTGGCAGGGCCAAGTGACAGCACTCAACTGCCGAAGACAAGGTGCGCATATTTGCCATAATGAACTGCAGAAGCAAAGCAACCATACTACGACATAGATAGTTATGGTGTCCCCAATTTTGAAACAGAAAGGCGATTACACATTCACAGAATTTATAGAAGCACAAAAATGAGCAGAAATCTACCTCAAATCATAGCAACAGAGAATCAAGGCTTCTCAACTTGACAATTCCCAGACCTGAGTCCATTTGAAGACCCTGCACACCTTGAATAAAGGCAGCCTCACTTCCTCTGAGGAAGGAACTTGGTGCAGAATGCCAGCATACAATGTCAACCTTTCTCATTCATCCCCCAAAGGCCCCAAGGCCCTTTACCAGGGTAACTGCTCACTAGGGAAAGGGGAATGCTCAGAGGGATTAGGGGAAAGGTCTCCCCACTTTCTCTTCTCACACAGGTGAAAAATTAGCATTCTTGCAAGACAATAATTCTGCTGTCATCCGCAGGGGGCCGCGGTGGAAATGAAAATATAAACAGTAGGGTTGCAAAGTCTTCTTTGTTTCTAGTCAAACAATCCTAATGTATTTTTTAATCTGTACTGTGTGTACGTGTTTGAGAGGTCTCACTAGGCAATCGAAGTTGGCCTTGAACTCTGTGATCCTATGGCCTCAGCCTCTCGAAAGCTGGCACCACAGGTGTGCGCCGCCACGCATGGCTCTTATTTCTTATTTAGAGGAAAAGCCAAACACTACAGTGACCCACAAAAGCAGGCAGTTTTCATCATTCTTTCATCAGCTCCGCCCAGGCGTCCATAACCGTGGCTCCAAACCAGTGTCCCTTAGAGGCGGATTACACTTCGGTTTCCCGCCTGTGTTTTTATAAGTCGTTTTTGCAACGCATTGCATAAGCCTCCTCAGGAGGAATTTTGATGAAATGTGTTTGTCCTTTCATGCATTTCAATCGTTTTCGTACTTCCTCAAAAGTGCATGAGCACGCCGCCGGCGTGGCACGGAAACGCTCCTGCAAGTCCACAATCGCGTCAGCCCGCGAGCTCCGCGGCGCTCCGGACCATGGCAGAGCTCTTTTGTCCCGCTGCCGGCGCAGGCGCGCGCTGGGCGCGCAGCCAAGCGCTCGCTCACGCCCCTGTCCTCCGGACTCCCTTTGTTCCCGAATGCCGCTCCCAAGCTCAGCACCGAGCGCCCTCTTAGCCGCATACCCACGCAAACTCCACCACCAGTCGCTCCCTCCCCCGCGCCCCACCGCACGCGTGCACGCGCCCCGGCTCCGGAAGTGACGTCTTACGTCGCGGACGTCCCGCCCCTTCCTGCTCCCGCCCCGCCCCAGCCGCGCAGCTCCGCCCCGCCCCTCCCCCTCTGGCGCTTGCTTTCTGTCAGCCTCTCCCTCTCCCTCTCCCCTCGCCCCTTCCTCGGCTCGCACCTGAGCGCTAGCACCTGCCGGGCCGGCTCCTCTCCCTCCGTCCCTCCTCCCTTCCCGCCTTTGCCCGCCGGGCCGGAAGGCTCTGGCCGGGCGCGGGAGCCTCGCGGCTGCGTCACCGCGGCCCCCAGACAAGATGGACACCGCGGAGGAAGGTGAGCGGCGGCGCCGGGCCTCTCCAACCGGCCGAGCCGTGCCTGCTCCCGGTGTCGAGGCGGGGCGCGGCGCAGGCGGGAGCGGTCTGCTGCCCCTGGGTCGCGGAGACGGAAGGTGACCCTCTGGGCCTCCCGCTGGCGTGGGGCGTGGACCCTGCCCGTGCCGGGCGTTCGAGCGGTGGGGGACGCGGTGACCCGGCGCGACCTCCCCTGCGGGTTCGCGGGCTCGGGGGGCGCCGGGGCCGGAGCTGCAGCCGGGACGCCTCCGCGCCCCTCCCCCACCCGCGCGTCGCGCTCTGTCCTGTCACCCGCGGCCCGGCTAGTCTTCACCCCCTCGCGACAAAACTTCTTTGTTGACTTTGAAACTTGGCGGAAAAAGACCCCGCCACATGACAGCCGAGTGCACTGATGTGACCCTTGCGGGAAGCCTTTCCCTCCGATTGCCTGCCGCGGAGAGTATGTAGTTAGGCCCAGAGGGACGTGGGTTCTGCCGACCGCTTTTGTTCTGGGGTACTTGAGTGTCTCCTGGATCGAGCAGGTTTTCTGTGCGAGTACGTGTGCTCTGCATATGGTCGTTGCCCTTTGGAAACTCAATGCGCGCGAGAAAAACACCTGCACCTTCCGAGCATTGTAATGCGTTTGCCTTCCCACTGGCGGTAGGTTATTTTAAAAGCAGTTTTGTGTTTTTAGATGCTAAGATAATTTGGTGGTTTTGTAGAAGAAATAACGATGCTTGGTTATCAGCGCAGGCACTTTTTACACTTTGGATGTTTTTTGTGGAGCTTTAATGGTTGAGATTTTGGCTAGTTTATGTGAAAATGGGTCATAGAACACCACCGAGTTCACTTATGAGTGATAAAATGTTTGATATGATAAATGTCATATCTTGATTGAAGGTGACTTATCGTTTAAAAAAATCTTTTCCTTAGTACGCATTTTAAGTCTAAGAAAGACTGCGACATTTTATAATTTATGAAGCAGGCCTTTATGTTGGGATCATCCTAACAGCCCAGTGGAGTAGGTAGGCATTATTTTCTTTTATAGATGTGGAAATGAAGGTTTAGTTTTTAATAGCATGTCCAAGGGTTACACAGGCAGTAGAGACAGATTTGAACCCAGGTGTACAATGTTCGGATTGCAAAGAGCTTCCCTTTCATTAAATAACAGTTGTGTTTATTGTAAATGCCATGAGTGAAGCTAGTCATCACTGAAGACTTTTTTGGAAAAAATAGTACAGTGAAAGTGCTGGAGATGAGGAATAACATTCTTTTTGACAGGTAGATTTCCACCTACACAGGTTTCCCGTTGTTTTGGATTTCAGGTTTTTGGTTTGCACCACTAGGGACTGAATACTGAGCTACGTAGTCTTTTTATTTTTATTTTGTAACTAGACCTTGTGGGCTTGAACTTGTGATCCTTTTGCCCCATATTCCCAGAGTGTGGCCTTTACGGGCATGTGCCATCATGCCTGGCTGTATTCAAGTTTTGATGACTGACCCTATAGTGAGACATACATGCATTTCTTTATCACTTGATATGTAATGACGTATTATGTTCAATCTGCATTCTTTTGGACTGGGCACTTAGTACTTATGTTGCATTTATAATGTGCCAGTAGTCATTCGTAATTTAGGAATTGATTTTTTTTGGTACCAGTGATCGAACTGAGGACTTTGCATAAGCCATACAGGTACTTATGCAGGAATTGACTTATTTAATGATGTCACTAAGTGGAAATGTGTTAAGAGAAAAGAAACAGTTCTAGTTAACTCAAAGATATCTTTCTCCTTGTAAAATTGTAATTGGGTAAGGTATAAATGATATTCTTATTGACTTGAATACTGGTCCCTATTTATAAAGTAAATGTTTACTGAGGAGTCAATGTGTGGTGTATTATTAACTGAACACTTTATACATCTCATTTAATTCTGCCAATATTTTTAGGAGACAGTGTCTTCATTTTACATGTGAGGGAACTAAAGGTTAGTATGATTAAGTAACTTCCAAGGTCACACAGGTACTAATGGCAGTGAAAACATTCAAATGTATGTCTGTCAAACTCTGGACTTAGATATTGAAAAGTGAGTACCAGCTGTCTTATGTTGAATCATTAATGTAAATTGAAAAATCGCAATTTATATTTGAAGAAACTGTCATGGAATGAAAGTTAATTTTAGTACTTCTCATGCCTTGTATTTCAGATTTGCAAATTGGAAGTCTTGAAATTTTCACAATTTAAATTTAACTTAAGATAATACTGAAAGAAAAAGTAGGGTTACAGAGAATTTCATGATTAAAAAATTACAAAATGAAGATACAGAACCCTATACAAAACTTCGATTTGCTGTCAGTTATTGTTTATTAAAACAATGCAATTTGAGTTTTTTTTTTTTTGAGTTTGTATTTGATTATGAAGGAAAATATATTGTAGGACTGGAAAATACTATGACCAAATATAAAGAAAATTAAATTTAAAAAATCTGTTAAAGCTATTTCCGGTTCTTAAAAAACAGATAATGTACTTGATTTTAAAAAAAAAAAAATCCAATATTCTGAGCAAAGAGATTAAGAATGTTACTAAAATATACATCATTCAAATAGTACAATTTTCTGATAAAATTAGCTTTTTGCTTTTTATGTGTAGTACTGTGTATACTATAATGCTCCAGATGTTTTCTATTCATAGTGAGCAGTACTATTTTCTATGATTTTTTTTTTCTACTTTTGTAGTAAATGTTTGTTAGATTTTTAGAAAACCTCTGCAGTGCTTAGTGTATAAAATTCAATTTTTGTAAGATCAAATCTATAATCTATAATGAAGATGACTCATTTGTATGTAGTTTCCATACATGCTATATGTACTGCTATTTATCATTAAGTCTTAAATCTCAGAAGAGCTGGAGGAGATCTTACAAATACAGCCTCCTTATTTTATGGATTGGGTATCTGATCCTGCAGTACATACCGACTTTTACTTTTAGAAAAAAAAATCCATTCTTTGCTCAAAGATAATACTTTTTGCCTCCTTCAGTACTGAGGACTGAACTCAAGGCTTTTCTTTACACTAAACTACATCCCTAGCTCCCCCCATCCCTTGTTTTATTTCATTTTGAGACAGTAACTCAGTTGCTCAGGGTGGCTTCAATTTACATTTGTGCAGTATTGCCTCAGCCTCCCAGGGTGCTGGAATTACAGGCATGTGCAACCATGCCTAGCTTTTTTTTTTTTTGGAAAAGTACTGCAGTGGTGGGATATATATTTGCAAGCAAGTGTTGATATATTTTCCATAGTAGAATGCTTACATTCCAGCCCAGAGCATAAAGCTTTTTGTTTCTTTCATTTTTCTAAATTACTGTTTAGACTAATAGAATATAATACAAAATCTTGCAGTAGTTTTTTTTTTTTTTTTGATGGGATATTAAAGTAATTGTGCCTCATGCATTGGAGAAAATACTTATTTGAAAGGTTGAAATTGCAGTGTATTGCACTTGAGCATGCTCATCTTCTACTACAGCAAAACCTTAATTTAAAACTTAATTTATATTTGGAAGAAATGAGTTAAAAGGATGGGCAGATGTTAGATTCAGATAGCTGGTTATCCTCTTTCTAGAACCACATGGTCTATCATCTCTGTTTCTAGACATATCTCCTTCAGTCTTAATTGCAGATCAGCTTTCATGGCTTGGGCATATACTGTGGCCAAGCATACCTGAATTTATTTGACAAATGTTTATTGAGAACCTGTTTGAGTCAAGCATTTTTATATGTGTTTGGGCTAGGGAGGGAACAAAATAGAGAAAATTCTTTCATGGTGCTTACATTGTAGTTTTTAGCTTGGTAGGGGAGAAAGGGAAACAAAAGTGATAAATTATGTGGGGTAACTAGGTTACAAATGTTTTTGAACACAGAAAATTAAAAGGTATTAATCAGTGCTAGAATACAAGGGCAAAGATTATAATTTTAAATATGACTGTGAAGGCAGTTATCATTGATGAGTAGGGCAGGAGGAGTTACAATCCTGGGTAGAGAAATCTAGGCAGAAGGAACAGCAAATGTGAAGTCCTAGGATTGGAGCATACCTAGAATGTTCAGCACACCACCAGGACAGCATTGTAGCCACATGGATTTAATGTGTTGGAGGAGAGGGAGTATGACACTAGAGAGATCCTGGGGCTAAGGAGGAGTTAGAGGAGTTGTGAGTATATAAGGCTTTCATTGCCTTTGCTGTTAGTGAGATAGAGAGCTGTGGGACAATTTTGAGCAGAGGTGAGACATCATTTGTTGTGCCACTTTGTCACTGTCTGTGAGTACTCCTGCTTGCTATCACTGTTGAATCCAAATTTTGGGGCGCTGAAGAGTCTAATGGGCCCATCTTGGGTGAGGTGCCTACCATTGATCCAAGAAGTCAGGTGGTAGTGGGAAAGGTAATAGAAGAGTAAATAGTCATAATTGTGTCCATTCTTGAGCTGGATAGACATCTTGAAAGATCCCTGCTGTGTTATTGATCAGTAGAGTACATTTAGGTTGAAGTACCAAGTGCTTAATGTGAGACTGCTTAGATATCTTCATCTAGATACCTAGTTCTATTTCTTGCAGACCAAGTTTCTTTCCTTTAAAGACCTGAAGTGTACTTGGTTTTAGTATAATAGTAGGAGACTGGAACTAGTTCTTAAATAGAGGACAGGAACTGGAAGTAAGACACCAAGGGAAAACAGATTAGATTGTGTTTTAGACTTGTTGTAGTAGCTAAGCAGAGACTGCAGGGGTTTAAGGCAGTGGAAATAGAATGTGAAAGAAGAAACAGATTAGGGTGGAATTAATAGAATACAGCTTGGTGTGGTTGTGCATGCCTGTAACCTCAGCACTCAGGAGGCTGAGGTAGGAGGATCATTGTGAGTTCAAGGCTAGCCTGGGCTACAATGTGAGTTCTAGGCCAGTCTGAACTGCATAGTGAAACTTTGTTACAGAAAAAAAAAATGATACAACCATATATATATATAGTTGATGAGGTACTATAGGGAAGAGGAGTTTTTAATGATTGATTTCTAGGGGCCAGGGAGATGGCTCAGTGGAATAAGCGCTTCTCTGGCAGGCTCAAGAGCCTGAGTTCAATCCTTGGTTCCGCAAAAAAAAAAAAAAAAAAAAAGATTGATTTCTAGAGTAGTTTCATCAACCACAAGTAAGAAAAGTTGTTTTGAACATTGTAAATGCTGACATAATAAAGTGCTGTACATTGGGTGCTTAAGCACAAGAAATTTGTTTTTTCATAGCTCTAGAGGCCAAAGTTTGAGGTCAGGCTGTTGACAAGGTTGGTTTCTCCTGAGGCCTTTCTCCTCAGCTCGTGATAGTTGCATGGTCTTCCTTCTGTATATTTCTGCATCTCAGTCTTTTCGTATAAGGACACTGTCCGATTAGATTAGGGTCCACACAAGCAACCACATTTTAAATTAAGTCACCTCCAAGTACTGTTGCTTTCTGAAGTACTAGAAGTTAGGGCTTCAACATACAGATTTTGGGGGGAAGGCTTGAAAAGTACTAAAATATTTTCTGTATTCTTTTTTTTTTGTAATCAGTACAGGGTCTGCACAGATTGGACTCATAGTGATCCTTCTGCTTTCAGCCTCAAGCCCGGGGATCATTCTCAATCACCATCTCAGCATACCCCGGGGGCAGGGCTGGCATGGCATCCCCTGGGATGAAAACTGGTCTCTGAGTCTGTCTGCCTAAGCAGGTGCTTTAATCTGCTGAGCTATCTGGACAGCCCTCCTGATTTCTTATAACTTCATTATATTATCTGTTCTTTGTAGTTTTTTGCCCCTCCTCTTTTTGGCTCAAAGATTTGGGAGGATATAATATTTATGTATAAAAAGATACTAGCGTTATTAGTCATTTGTTAGGTAAATGCAGATCACAACCATAATGAGATACCACATCATACTTCCTAGGATGGATATAATTAAAAGGAACAGATAATAAGTCTTGATGAGGATTGTAGAAAAATTAGACCCTTCATTTACCCCTGATAGGAATGTAAAATGTTGCTGAAGAACTTTATGTTCTTCAGGCAGTTAAAGTGAGTAGCCATATGACTCAGAATCAGTTCATTTCTCATTATATTCCCAGGAGTTAAAAATGTATGTTTACACAAAAACCTATATATGAATGTTCATAGTGATCATTCATGATAACGAAAAGGCAGAAACAACTCAGTGTCTACCAACTGATGGATAAACATGACTTGTTTCTAAAATGAGTGTGATCTAAAATGGGCATGATCCCAGTGCTTGAGAGGCTGAAAACAGGAGAATGGCTATGAGTCCAGTCTGCATAGACCCTTTCAGCAGTACAAAAAGATTTAAGTATTGATAGATGCTACAACTTGGACTTCCTCAGTGTTAAGTGAAATAAACCAGTTATAAAAAACTACATTTCATGTGATTGAATTGGTCTGAAATGTTGAAAATAAATATGTAGATTTCAGTAGTGTAGTGATTAGCCGGAACTGGGGAAGATGGACATAATTGCTATTAGTTAAGTTTCCTTTTAAAAGTTGGTTATTGGTGATTGGCATACAACTATAAATATATTCAAAACTATTGAATTGTAGGGCTGGGGAGATAGCTCAGCTGTCTAAGTGCCTGTGTGGCAAGCACAAGGACTGGGGTTTGATCCCCAGTACTGCATGCTATGCCAGCCTTGGAACTCCAGGCACACTGAGCCAGGCACCAAAATTGGGCTTGGTGGTACACACCTGAAATTCCTATTCTGGGGAGGCTGAGACAAGAGAATCATTACAACTCCAGGCTGCTTAGTGAGACCCTGTACCAAATTTAAAAATACATATATATTTTTAGAGGCTTGAGGGTTAGCTCAGTTGTTGAAGTGCCTTCTGGGGCAAACACAGTCAGGCGTAGGGGACCGCAGTTCCATTCCCCAGCTCCCCATGCCTTACCAGACTAGCCCTTAAGGCAGCCTGAGCCATCCCCCCCCAACAACAACAACAAAAAAACCAACAAAAAAACTATTGAATTGTATACAGTGTTATTGACTTTATGGTACATACATTGTATTTCAATAATGCTGATAACACTACAGTGAGCTACCACTATACACCTTACACCTAATAGAGTGACTACATTGAATACCAGCCATACCAAGTTTTAATGAGGATGTGGAGCAACTGAAAGTTTTGTGTACCATTAGGAATGTAAACTGGTACTGTTTTTTTGGTTTTTTTTTTTTTTTTTTTTTTTTTTTTTCCAGGAAACAGAAAACAGTCTTCAAAGTATGGGCCCATAGTGGACAGGGTATTTATTGTGCAGAAGTTGACACACCTCTGTGTGTCCCTATGCAAGATCTGCAGTGGTTTGGGTCCTGATCAATAGGGCTATTGGAATGTGGTCATTGAAATGAACCTACGGACAGTGTAGACAGAGTAAGTGAACTACCCCTTCCACTTGGTTGTCCCATCAGCACCCTCTATTGACGAAGCTGCACTGCAGAGCAAAATGCTGAAGAGTTCAGTTTCTTATCACTAACTAGGTATTGAAGAGGGAATTTGGAATTGAGAGGAGATATGGTGAATAATTGACTTTCATCCTTTGAAACTGTTGAAGCATTGCCTGCACTGCTGAAGCTTGAAGTTGCCTGCTTCTGCTGGCAGAATCACCACCACAGCTTGTCTGCTTCAGGAGCCCAGTGTCTACAGTTAGCTGCCACTGTTGGTTTTTAGAGCCAGAAGTGGACAGTAGTTTTGACTTTTCTTTCCTTCTTTTGGGTACACTTAAGTCTAGTGAGCAAGGAGCCAAAAAGTAGTTATAGGCTTTCAGGAGCATCAGTAAATGTGAATTTAGTAATATCAGTAATCTGGAAGCATGAGAAAATGTAAATTTGGGAAACATGGAGAATTTGGGATTTGGCAAGGTCTAATTCCCAAATCCTAAATTTTTAGCAGCTACTCTTTCCCAAGCAAAAACCATTTTTTTTTTTTTTTTTTTTTTTTTTGGGTAAGATTTGAGTAGTTAAAATGTTTTATTCCCTTATAATTGTAGAATTTCAACAAAACACAAATTAAGAAAAAGCAGGGAAGATACAACAACCATATTCTCATTTAATCAGTTATAATGACTTGTTTTTTGCATTTTCTTTTTAGGCTGTTGTGTTTTTACCTAGCTTGAGATAGAGTGTTCATTTTTTATTCCTGTTTTGTTTACTTAACATTGCACATTTTTGGTGCAGTTAATAAATGCACAAAAATAATACAAAATGCACAAATATACATTGTGCATTTCCATACTGCTGTACAGATTTTTTTTTTTTAATGTTTGTTATTTTAAAGAACCTGTATATATGCCATCAGTAAATGTATATGGCTCCTTACTTGTTTTTGGGTATGCAGGATATCTTTTTTTTATATAAGTTTTATCAATAATATATAAAGGGCCTGGAGAGATGGCTCAGTAGAATAAGCACTTGTCTGGCAAGTGCAAGGACCAGAGTTCAATCCCTGGTTCCACCAAAAACAAAAAACAAAAAATAATGTATATAATTTGTTCATTATAATTGTCAACATTTTGTTGGTAAATGGATAGTAAAAGTTGTTTACTTCATCTGGATAAAATGAGGTCGGTACTGTCATGAATAATATTGATTTACATGTCTGTGATAGGATGTGATGAAGTGACCTTTTTTCTACGTGGCTTTCCTCCTCAAACCTGTGGCCTCAAACTAATCATGAAATCAGACTACTTCCTATATTGGGACCTCCCCCAGCATTGGGAGTGTTCTTCAAAGTAGGCAAGGTCTTCAAAAGCAAGGCAGATCCAAGAAACTGCCAGAGAAGGGTAGGTCATGGTACAGGGACATTAGATAAGGAATGCTGAGTAAGCTGGACTTTAATAATAATGTATCAGTATTGGTTCATTAAATGTAAGAAAAGTAACTAATAAAATGTTAATAATAAGGGATAGTGTGTGGTGGCTTTATGGCAACACTGTACTATCTTATAGTTTCCATAAATCTTAAGACTATTCTATAGGCGCCAGAGAGATGGCTCAGTAGAATAAACACTTCCCTGGCAAGTGCACGGGTCTGAGTTCAAACCCCGGTTCCGCCAAAAAAAAAAAAAAAAAAAAAAAAAGACTATTCTAAAAAATAGGGTCTATTAGTAATTCTAAAAATCTTTTGTTAAATTATTACCAGTTGGAGAACAGAGAGATTTTGAAATCTCATAATACAACTTTGAGTAAACGGCAGGTTAAGTTATAATATGTACCTGCAGGTTTTAAGTTTTCTTTTTTCCTATTTATTTCTACTTAGCATTTTTATCATCATCATCATTATTATTATTATTATTACTATTGTTAGGAGTACTCATGATCAAATTTGGGATCTTGTACCTGCCAGGCGGTGTTTATGCTGCAGAGCTATATCCCTGGCCCTAGTGTATATTATTGAACTCCACTTTTGGTCAAAAATCTTGATGAATCAGATCTAAATTGGTGCTGACTTCCACAGGAGGCTGCAGTGCATAATCCCATTTACTGGTGATTGGTTTCCCTTCTTTCATCTTCTGGGCCATCTTCGTACTATTACTAAGGACTTGAAGCTTTTCATTAAAAACAAAAAATTCACGTACAGAACCTCACTTTATATTGTCCTGAGTAATGTGCTGGGAATTTTAAAAGTGATACTTGTATAATATATTAGTTATTTGCTAGAGTCAGAGTTTACAAGGGAAAAGTTTTTTTTTTTTGTTTTTTTTTTTGTATTTAGTACAGGGACTACAGGGTTTTACTACACAGATTGAGTTCTTAGTGATTCTCCTGTTTTCAGCCTCTCAACAGCTGAGATTACAAGGGAAAATATCTAAATACAGGACACATACTTTATAAGATTATTTTTTATAATATTTACCCAAAGAGTCAAATGCAGAAGAGTCCCAGAAATCTGTCCACATACCAGACTTAGAAGAATCCAACTGAGGGCCTAGATTTCATAGCAGTGTCTTCAGGGAGTCCATCTAGAGACCTAGAGCCCAATATCCCGTGATAGTGTCCCCAAACAATGTCCCAGGCAAGTTTGTATCAAGGATCTGTATGGGGAAGGCCTTAAGGTCAGTGGTAGAAGCTAGATAGCGTGTCAGTGGAATGAAGGATCTGTACTGCCAGGCTGAAGGGTCTGCACTAGTGCCAGAAAGCGAGGCTCAAGGTAGGGACCAGAGCACCTTTGAAAAGAACTATAGCCAGCCAGGTGTGGTGGTACACACCTGTAATCCCAGTACTCTGGAGTCTGTAGCAAGTTTGAGGCCAACCTGGCCTACAAAGTGAGCTCAAGGCCAGTGTCCCACTTTCCTTTCCAGTTCTCTTTTTATGCTGTTGGGGGCGATCCTTAGGTAGGCCTTTCATACCCAGAACCACATTCAGTTGAGTCAATGTTACAAGTTAACCATTAGTTAATCTACCATATTATTTAAATAAAACAAAAGTCCCACAAGATAAAATAAAATTGCCTTTCAAAACCAGGAGCTTAGCCAGGTGTGATGGCACATGCCTGTAGAGGCTGAAGTAGGAGAATTGCTGCAAGTTCAAGACCAGCCTGGGCAACAAAGTGAGCTCAAGGCCAGACTGAACTACATAGTGAGACCCTGTCTCAAAAATAGAAAAACAAAACAGAACAAACAAAACAAAACAGGAGCTTTGCACTATTGTTTTGAAGCAGATTTGCATTCATAACAAACAAGAAGCATTGATTTTTAATTACATTTTTTAAGATTGTAAGGTTTTTGTTTTTTCCTTATCTTTTTGAGACAGACTCTCACTATGCAGTTCAGGCTGGTCATGAGTTCACTTTGTAGCCCAGGCTGTCCTCCAAGTAGCAGTGAACCTCCTGCCTCAGCCTCCCAAAGGCTGGGGTTATATTCAATGAGTATATTTATTTCATGCACTCAGGAAGGAATGTTGTTAGAGACCGTGGAAATCATCGCCAGTATTCAGCAATATTTCTAACTGTTGAACTTTCTGAGCACATGGAGTAATTAGCTCCATTTCTCTAGAACCTCTGAATTAGGCATGGAAATTGACTTGCTTTATCATAAACTCAAGTAAGAGATGTATTTCTGGGTAGAAGTGTTTTATACAAAGACCACAACTAATCACACTACCTTTTTCAATCTCAATGGTTAGAGATGCAGGGACCAGCAAGATAGCTCGGTGGTCTAAAGCACCTGCTTAGGCAAGTTTAGGCAAGCTCAGGGACCACATGCTATGCCATCCTCACCCCTAGGGCAGGTTGAGCAGGCCACAAAAAAAAAAAAAAAGAAATTAAATAAAGTAAAATAAAATAGTTACAGATGCATTTAGTAAGAAAGCTGTTTTTCCAACAAATACAGTTAGAAAAGTCTTCCTTCCAACCCACACTAAATATACATCAGTGAGAAGCTTATCTGTTGTTTTAAGCTACTGAAGTTATGGAGTAATGAGCTTGTGAATACACCATAATTTAGTCCATCCCATCTTGTACAGGACTTTAGCAGTTTCGAAAACACATAAAGCAAATACAACTAAAACAGGAAGTCAAAGAATAACCTGTTCTGTACACTAGTACCAATCCTACCACCCCAATCCTAAACAGAATAACAAGTACAAGGGTACAAAGAGAGTAAACAAAAGGTATAGCCTGAGATCTTCTGTTGGAAATTAAATCACAAAACATGTTCTATGGTGAATTAAGACTTGCAATATTTACATTATGTGCAGTAAAACTACAGTGTGTTTTAAAACTGGTGTGGTGGTACACCTGCCCTAGGGGTGAGAATGGCATGGCATGTGGTTCCTGAGCTTGCCTAAACTTTCCTAATAAGCAGGTGTTTTAGACCACTGAGCTATCTTGCTGGTTTCTGCATCTCTAACCATTGAGATTGGGAAAGGTAGTGTGATGAGTTGTGGTCGTTGTATAAAACACTTCTACCCAGAAATACATCTCTTACTTGAGTTTATGATAAAGCAAGTCAATTTCCATGCCTAATTCAGAGGTTCTAGAGAAATGGAGCTAATTACTCCATGTGCTCAGAAAGGTCAACAGTTAGAAATATTGCTGAATACTGGCGATGATTTCCATGGTCTCTAACAACATTCCTACCTGAGTACATGAAATAAATTGAAAAATGTTTTAATCTACAATTTCATTAGACCATATTTTAGAGCAGGAAAGGTTATTTTCACATCATTCCTCTTTCCCATTTGCTGTGTCTTCCCCATGACTAGACAGTACTGTAGAAAGTCATTTTTTTTTTTCACTTTTGGCTTTTTTTGAGACAGGGTTTCACCATGTAGTGCAGCCTATCCTTGAACTTGCAGTCGGGCCATGTGCTTGTTTATGTAGCCCAGGCTGGCCTAATCTTACGATGATCCTCTTGCTACAGTCTTGAGTCCTGGTATAAGCAGAAAGTCTTCATTTTAAAGTTAAGTTATAATTTAAACATAGGAATATTTACCTTCATGTATCTATTTTGAGATATGCATGCAGTCATGTAGCCAGCAAAATCAAGGTACGTGATAGTCCCATCATCATCTCAGATTTGCTTGTAATCTTTAAAGGTTTGCCTCATCTCTTTCCTCTCTGGCCCTGGCATCCACTGATCCATTTCTGTTCCTATGGTTATCTGTATTTTGCATATTTCCAGCATGTCATGAATGGACTCATACAGTATATACATTGTTTAGAATCTGGCTTCTGTCATTTACTATATTTGCTCTTTACACACATTGTCACACATTTCAATAATAGTTCATTCTTTCTTTAATAGTCTTTGTCAGATGTACGCTTTTACTTGGTATCCAGTTTTGGGTTTCTTGAATTGCTTGATTCCACTTTGGGAAAAATATGTATGAAACTTTTACAATATTCACACAGGTTTTATAAGAACGTAAGTTTTCATTTTACTGGGTTAAATACCTAGGCTAGGATTGCTACATAGTATCTATAAGTTTTTACCTTTTTGTCATTTTTGTAGGTATGTAATAGTTTCTGTGTCATTTAGAAAAATTCTTTTGGTGGTAGCTTATATATAATCATGTTTGTTATTTTAATCCATTTTATGAAATTCATTTGTTTTGAGCAAGACTTGAGGTAGGGCTTGCTTTGTAGTCTAGTCCAACCTTGAAATTGCAATTCTGTCTCAGCCTCTCATGCTGGGACTGTAGCATGTCTCACCATGCCTCGCTTTAAATCATTTTATTTATTCATTTTTGTATTTAGTACAGGGTCTCACTATGTACATCGGACTAAATCATTTTATAGTATATCGTTCATAGGCATTGGTTACACTGCTGTGCATTCCTTATATTCTTTTTGTGTGTGTATGTGACCATTATTGAGTCTCAACAACTGTTATTGTTTAGATCTAAAAATGTTTCCCAGAAGACTTCTGTAGGCAGGTGATTGGTGGGTACTGTATTCATCCCTGAATCCATGCCCTGATGATTTCATGGGATGAATGTACTGTGGGGAGCGGGGCCTGCTTAGAGGTGCATCACTTGAGGCCATGACCTAGAAAGCTCCGTTTTTGTCCTTGGCTCTTTTTTTTATCTCTTTTCTCTGGCTGCAGTGAGGTGCCCATATTTTCTCTGCCTTAGAGCTAAGCAACCATGGACTGAATCCTCTAGAATCTGGAAGCCAAAATAAACTCAAGTTGAGGGTGCTGGGTATTTTGTCCCAGTGACAGAAAGTGACTAATAGAGTAACCAAAATAGAATTAGCTCATCTTAGGTTTCCAGTTTTCAAGTAGTAGCACAGTCAAGCAACATTTCTTATCTTTTCTGTTCCTGCTTAGTCCTGTGTGGCCTTTGATAAGGTTATGCGACCCTACTCTCTTTAGCCTGTTTTTCAGAATCTAACATACAAAGGTTGAATTAAATGATAATGCATTCAGAGTACACAGAACTGTCTAGTCATGGTAGCCACTAAATAATGGGTCCTTCTACCGTAAATTTAAAAATTTTAAACTTTTAAAATGCTTTCTCTTGATAGAATAGTCAGTGGTTGGTTGAGTTTTTTTTTTTTTTTTTTTTTTCTTTCATTCCTCCCCTCCCACAGATGAACACAAAGATATCCCCAGCCCTGTTTACTTTTTTATTTTGAGAGAAGATCTCACCAAGTTACCCAGGCTGGCCTTGTATTTGAACTTGTGCTTCTTCTGGCTTAGCCTCCTAGGTAGCTAGGATTACTTTATAGTTTGCCATAGCATGCTGAGGTTGGCCAGGCTTTTTTAATTTTCTCTATCAAAGGTCCCTTAGTATATCAAGTAAGAATTTAAAAACATAGAAAATCATATAAAAGTGAGGTTTGTTTTTTTTTTTTTTCAAACATATTTATTGAGAGGGAATTAGGTATGCATATTAATAAGAGTCACCAGCTTTAGAGGAACTTCTGTCTTGGGAAGGGTTGTGCAGGAGAGGAAGTCACTGATCTAAGAAGAGCTGGCACTGGAGTCTAAATGTCAGATGAACACCAGGCTGAATCAAGGTGTGGGATGGTTGTATTCATTTATTCGGTAGCATGCATTGGCTGCCTTGTTTCCCAAGCAAATAGACAAATACGGTCACAATCCTTTACCCTCCAGGAGCTCATAGTCTACAGTGAGTTCATTTTTTAAAATTGATTTTGGGAATAATATCAATATGGATTTATTTTGAGAAATTAATTTTCCTTTCCCTTTCATTTCTCCTTAGATTCAGTTAAGGAGGGGAGACCTCGTAACTTAAAGATCTTTAATTTGACCTGTGTAATTTATTAGTAAAAATAATATTTTATAAAACAAGTGATCATTTTAATAGTTTAATGGAATATATTCTAATGCGGTTTATAAAAATTTTACACTGCTTAAAGGGTTTATGTGTGTTATAATTTATAGAAAAGAAGTCTGCTAGTGCTCAGTTTTGCAGTGTTCATATAATGAGTAGCAAATTTACAAATTCATTATGATACTTAGGGTGAGTAGAGTTTGTAAAATAAGTGCTTGCTTGGGAAAATTTTTATTATATGTACTCTTATAGCAATAGAGAATGACCATTATGCCATTCATTAGAGTTTTATGTACTTTATTGTTCAATTTACTAAAAGTAAAAATAGATAAAAACGCAGCAGCTCTGGCGGCGGGAGGAACGGCAGCGGTTGAGCTGCGTAGCTCCGCGAGGCTCCCGTGCGCCTCGACCCGCAGCTTCCGCACGTGTCCCCCGCGCTGCCAAGATGCCCAAGAGGAAGGTCAGCTCGGCTGAAGGGGCAGCGAAGGAGGAGCCGAAGAGGAGATCGGCGAGGTTGTCGGCTAAACCTGTTCCAACTAAAGTGGAAACGAAGCCAAAAAAGGCAGCGGGAAAGGATAAAAAAGTGCAAGCAAAAGGGAAAAGGGGAGCCAAGGGAAAACAGGCTGAAGTGGCTAATCAAGAAACCAAGGAAGATTACCTGCAGAGAATGGAGAAACTAAAACTGAGGAGAGTGCAGCTTCTGATGAAGCAGAAGAGAAAGAAGCCAAGTCTGATTAATCACACACCATGTCTTATCAGTGCTCCCTGTCTCCCTTCTTGTACAATCCAGAGGAATATTTTTATCAACTATTTTGTAAATGCAAGTTTTTTAGTAGCTCTAGAAACATTTTTAAAAAGGAGGGAATCCCACCTCATCGCATTTTTTAAGTGTAAATGATTTTTTTTAGAGGTGAAATCATTCTCTGGTTGTTTATTTTTTGGTACAACCAGAAATAGTGGGATATT
>PVKA01028446.1:0-29375 GCA_004027165.1 Ctenomys sociabilis
CGCCTGCTTCTCGTAGCACTGACATGGCCCCAGGTTCTAGGTAGTCTCTTGTCCTTGTCAGGATATCAGGCTCCTGCACACAGGATGGGGTAGACAGGTCGTTGGTCTACTTTGCCCCACTGCTTGGAGCATGGGCTCAAGTGGAAACCCATCTGGGGAAGCCAGGCAAGGTGGGTCCCCCTTTGCCGTCATAAACTGAAAACTGAAGCCCAGAAAAGTGGGTCCCAGGAGTTCTGCATTTGGGGGAGGTGGGAAAGAAAGAGACCTGTGTTTAGGCAGCTGTGAGATGTTAAGTAAAAATATCTCTTCCCTTTCAACTCAATGAGCGTGTGTCCTATTTCAGCTTGATGTGGTTTGCGAAGTTAGAGACCACAGGCGGGCCCAGTTCCTGCTGCCGACTGGTTTCCCCTCCCCCACTCCCTGCCGGACTCCGGCTTGCCCCTGTGCTGCTTCGGACATATCAGTAATTTGAGGGTGGGACAGAGAAAAGCAGTGGGTGTGGCCGGCCAGGCAGGGCTGAGGGAAGCCTGGACATGGGCCCTGGCTTTGCCACTGACAAAGTGCTGAGTGACTTGAGCCAACTCTGCCTTTGTCTCAGTCCCAACATCCATCCCAACCATGGATGAACAGCGAAGGGCAGGCTTTCCCGGGTCTGCTGGCCTCCGAGTTGGAGGGCTTTGCTCAATATGCACGCCTGGCGCCTGATGTCTGACAGCACAAAGGGTACCCCCGCAGTCAGCACATCAGTTCAACTACTGTTCTTGAATTTAGGCTAAATTGATGAAGACAGGTAGAGGTCGAGCATTCATTGTATATCCCATTCTCTGTTGTACAAGCAATACTAATATCAATGGCCATACATGAGGGACACTAATTGGATGTGTATCACTGTTTGTTTTCAGTTTTATTTAATCTTTTAACATCCAGATTAAGGAAGCGGTACTGACTGCCTTTTACAGAGGCAGAAACTGAGGCTCCACCTAGAAAAACAAATTGGAGTTGACTTTATTTTTGAGCCTTGCAATAGACCCAAAGTTGCCACTATGTAACCCATTTTATAGATAAGGAAACTGAGGCCCTGCATTGTAAGCAATCTTGCCCAAGAATCCCTGGTAGTCACCTGAGCTATCAGGGTCTTTCTCAGGTCCCGTGGTTGTTCTGAGTCACTGGACACTGTTGAGACTAAGGAATGAAAGCAATTATGTTTCTCTCTGCGCTTGAAAGTACCCCTGAAACCCAGCGCGCCAAGAGGGATACAGAAAAGGTTTGAGCCAGGGAACTGTTGCAGGGAGTTTGAGCCAAGAGGACCAGGCTAAGTGGGAGCAGATTCATTTATTCTGCTGAGCTGGTTAAGCAGTAGTCTTGCTATTTTCTAGCCTCAACAAATACACCATCTGGGCCAGGCCTATTTGCCTAGCAAAGGGTGTATATATATGTATACTAGCAAAGGGTGTGCATTCCTCCTATGTGAGCCTTCAGGGTGGAGCCTCAGGCCTTGAAGTCCCCCTGTAAGGGCTGTGTCTGGGTGGCGCTCCTGGTGGGCACTTCATAAACTGGTTCAGTTTGGGGGGGTTAAACGGAGAGGAGGGCCTATGGCATTTTTCCCCTTTATTCTAGCCATCTTTCCCTCTCCTCAGGAAAATTAGAAAATAAAATCAAGTAGAAAAATAACTGCCCGTTGCTCTGCCAAGCAGAGAAGTAGCTGGTAATATGTAGGTGCATTTTCTTTCTGATATTTTCGGTGCATCTTGGTGTGATCACATGCATGGAATTATGCCCATACTGTATTTATAATTTTCTACAGTGTGATGATTTTACAATTAAGAGCTCCTTGTTTTTGTTTTGTATTTTAGGGAAGGCTCTACAGGGTCTCACTACTAGGTCGGACTCTAGTGATCCGCCTGCATACAGCCTCCGAAGAGCTGGGATTACAGGTGCCAAGCCCGGTCTCAATTGTTGTCTCAGTGCGCCCCAGGGCCAGCACCGCAGGCCCAGGGTTCAAACCCCGAGCCCCTTTAATCTAAAGTGCTATTTAGCTGGCCCATAATTAAGAACTCTTGGAACTTAGTTTTTAAAAGTATACTTAGGAGATAAATGCATACTTATTCTATTTTTAGATCTTTTCTCCAAAAGATGAGGGAACTGAACAGGTGAAATGATGCTGTTTTTATTTGTGAAAAAAAGTTTTCCTCTTTTGGGTGTTGCATTACTGTGAAAGGAATTTAGGATTTGCGTATCCTAGGCAAGCGCTCCACCGCTCAATTGTACCCTAGTCCTACTTTTCAAATTATGAAAGTGATATATGCTGACCTGACTTTTTTGTCACCCTGTTAATTCTGTCTTTGGTGTGTATATGCCCACAGACCTCTATTACTACACAGTTAGGATGTTTGTAAATAATGCTGCAATCACCATCCTATGACATGTTTTTTTTTGTGTGTTCTTCCTTCATTGTTAGAAATAGGGTTCCTGGGTCAAAAACAATATATTCTGCTAACTTGCTCACAGAAAGCTCCTTATTCCTGCCAGCCATTCTTCAAGAGCTGGTTCCCAAAAGCCCAGCTGTCACTGGGGATATAGCTCAGTGGCACAGTGCCTGCCTGGCAAGAGAAAGGTCCTGAATTTGATTTCTGGCACCAAAACAAAACAATAAAAGTCCAGCTGTCCTATTCCAAAACCGTTTTCTTAAACCACCCTGCCTTGTTCATTCAGCCAGCAAATGCATTTGCACGGATCATCAGCAGCAAAGGATAAAGAGTTAAAGATTCTAAGCTGAGGACCAGAGAGAGCTTGGTTCTCCTTCTAATTTCTGCTTTGCATGTTGCAGTAAGACCTTGAGCAAATCGCTTCCCTGTCTTTTGATTTCCCAATCTGTAGTTAGGATTTCAACACTCGCTCTATAGATAGGAGCTTGCAAAGTGCCTTGTTTGGTGCCTGGCAAATGCAGTCATTCAGGTACCAGAAATTTCCGTTCTTTCACTTGATTCAAAACTACCCCAGGAAGTGAGTGGGGAGGGACCCGATCCTTCCCATTTGATGGAGCCACTGAGGGACCAGCCACAGGCTCTTGGCTTCCTGGACTTTAGGGCAGGAAGTGTAGTTTAGTTGAAGGGGCCAGGCAGAAGGAGGCTCTGCGGTGGCCCCATGCCCTGTCCCCGTACCCTGCTACCAAAGACACCTCTTTGTCTCCCAAACCTCCTTCCAAGTTCCAGTGGTTGACTTCTTTCTTTTGTAGGGTGGGAGCTGCCTGCCTAGCCTTTTTAGTGGTCTTTTAAAAATACCACAGAATTCATGGTTACATAAAATTCAGTTTTCATAAATTGAAATTGTGTTTTACATGTGCAAGGGCCTCATCTGGGAGCTTTTTAGAAATGTGGAAAGTCAGTGCTGCCCCTAGGGTTTCCATATTTAGCAAGCTAAAAAAAAACCCAGGGTGGTACTTAAATTAGAATTTCAGATTAGAAAAGTAAGTGTTTAACATTAGTATCTTTCCTGTGATATTTAGGACATATTTCTACTAAAAAAATTTGTAGTGTATCTGAAATTCAAATTAAAGCTTATCTGGCAGTCCTATCTACCCTTGGCCTGCTAAATCTGAATCTGTGTGTGAATTTAAATGCAGGAAGCACTGTCCTTGGGGCTTTTCCATCAAAGCCCTGGATGAGGGCTTTGTGTAAGGAATACATCTGTAAAAGAAAATTCCTTACACATCTTGTGTAAGGAATGCATCTGCTATATGTAAGGATATTGATTGCTTGCAGATCAATCAATTGTACCCATCTACACGCTGCTCCCTTAGATTTGCTGATGCCCGTGCTTGTCAGCTAAAGGGAAAGATCCTTGACCTTGGCAAGGAGCCCTGACCCCTCCGGAGTCCTCAGTTTCCTCACCTGTAGAATGGACACATCTTGAGCATCTTGCCAGTGCTCTTATCAGGTCATTCCTCAGCCTACACATTTAGTCCTGAACCCCAGGGACTTTGGGGTAAGCCTCAGTGGAGGATGCCTCTTCTGTGTCTCCTCACGTGATCACAGCAGCTTCCAGGCCTGGCTTTTACAGCTGGACCTCAGAAATGGTCCCACCCCGCCCTGTCCCTCCTGGTCCTGACACGCAGGCTGGAGGTAGCCACCTAGCTTAAAAGTGATGTTTCCCCTCTTGGAAGATTTCAAAAGTATTCATCTAAACCTAAATTGCTTTGGTTTCACTCCACTTCAGCTTGGCCAGAGTCTTTCCTCAGGTTTGTTTTGGCAACCTGGTTCTTCTCACTTCAAAAAGGGGCCAGCATCCCCTCTTCACACCTGAGGTGGTCAAGGTCAGATAGAGGTCTTGGTCTGTCCCTCGGTACCCTGTGATGGAGCACTGATGTGGTGACTGATGCAGGTGTGAACTCCGATCCCTTAGCACCTTGACATCAGGAAAGTCATAGAACCATCAAACCCCCCTTCGGCCCCCTCGAGAAAGGTTTGCTAACAGTGTTGCCGCTGAACATAAAGAATGTTCTAGAGCATCTCAGACTCACTGGGTGCTCACATCCCCTGGCATTCCGTGAAAAATGTAGATCCTGGTTCTATGAGGCTGGGGTAGGGCCAGGCTGAAAGGATAAAGAGCCAGTAACAGGACCCTGTCTAGGGCCCAGTTTTTTTATTTTTTTTAATTTGTGTGGTGCTGGTGACCAAAGCCAAAGCCAGGCCCTCGTACAAGCTGTCGTGCGCTCCACTGCCGAGCTCACCCCAACCCAGAGCCCAGAGGCTCATTAACGTTGTGTCCTTCCTTTCTACCCATCATGCTTGCCTCCCTTTTCCAGCAATGGTGCAGGCTGCCTATGTGGTTCACAGCTAGGAGAGTCTAGAATGTGAGCGATCCTTGGAATAGTTTAGTGGCTTGTTGCACGTGAGGTAGAGCTCTGTGAGGACAGAGTGACTCAGTAGGAAGCCATCTGAAGGGAGAGGACAAGCTGAAGGGCCTGGTGTTTGGCTTAAATATTTCTACCAGAAGGTTTTATGCTTAAGGCCAAAAACTTTTACTCTCTGCATAGCTATGAATGTAAGCTATACCCCCAGAGGGGTCCCAGTCTGCCTTTGTATGCCACAGAGCTAAGGACAGTCTTTCTTTCTTTCTTTCTTTCTTTCTTTCTTTCTTTCTTTCTTTCTTTCTTTCTTTCTTTCTTTCTTTCTTTCTTTCTTTCTTCTTTTTCCTTTCCTTTCTTTTCCTCTCCTTTTCTTCCTTTTTTTTCTTTCTTCCTTCCTTCTCCTTTTATTTTATATATTTAGGACCTGGTCTACAGCATCTCACTACACAGATCATACTTGTAGTGATTCTCCAGTTTTCAGCCTACCAAGTGCTGGGATTGCAGGCCCATGTCACCATGCCCGCTGGTCATTACACACAAAGTGATAAACGCTGTCCTGGAGGTGGACAGTCTCAGTCTCCTTCTCAGCGCGTGCAGGGGTGGGGGCATGGAAAAATCCATTTTCTTTTTTGACGCCGAGTTTTATTATGCAGTTTAGGTTGGGCTTGAACTTACTTTGTAGTCTAGACTGGTCTCAAACTTGCAGCAATCCCCCTGTGTCAGCCCCTAAGCTTTGAGATTATAGGTGTACCCCACCATGCTTGCCTTAGGAACAGTGTTTATTTATTTATTTGTTTTGCGGAGATCAAACTCGGGACCTTGCTCTTGCCAGGCCAGCGCTTATGCCACTGAGCTATCTCCCCAGCCCTTTTTATATTTTTAAGAGCATTAAAAAAAATAAGGAAAAGGGGCTGGGAAGGTAGCTCAGGGGCATAAGCACCTGCCTGGCAAGTATAATGTTCTGAGTTCAATCCCTGGTACTGTCAAAAAAAGAAAGAGGAAAAACATACAACAGAGAGTAGATGGCCTGCAGAGCGTATAACCATTCTGTGCAGAGGTCATTTGCTGACCCTGGGCTACAGCAACCAAAGCGTTGTGTTCATCGCTAATGATGATAGATCATCTTACCACTAGAAATTTAGTGAGACCAAGAGCAGAGGAGGCGGCCTGCCTTGAAGGGAACTGCCCAGGTGACTTAGCTGTGTGACCTCCAGCACATTTCTTCACCTCTCTGATCCCATGTCATTGCTCTGAAAGATGAGCCCAGTGACATCTCCCTGGCCACCTTACTTGGGGATGAGACACGATACCTCAAAGGTCATTACACACTAAGTCATAAATGCTGTCCTGGAGGTGGCCCTTAAGCGCTTCCAGTGTTGCGGGATACAAGCCTACAGCCCTCCCAGGAAGTCGGGAGTGGTCGCCCCAGGTAAAAGTCTCCCCTTTAGCCCCCTGTGCAGATGTACCCCATGGCAGCTGCACATTTTCACAGGTGGTGGGCTCTGTATGCAGGGGCTGGCACTTGCCTTTCCCGGGTGGACAGCTGTCCCTCAGAAGGGGCTGCTTCCATGTGCTCTCAGATGAAGTTCAGCAAACAGGCCTGAGGGAGCGCTCGGGCCGGACTGTCAGTGGTGGACTTAAACTTCTCCCTTTCTGGTTCTGGCGGAAGCTTGTGGGTGGTGGACTAGAGTCAGCGGTTTGTGGACCTGGTTTTCCAGTAGTTATAGCCTTAAGTAACAAAATAAAAAACAACTGCTTGGAATTAGCTGGGCTCCTGCCACACCCAGCCAAGGTTGAAAACCAGGAAGCACTGATTTTTTTCTTGCCCATAGATGGCAGCATCTGAGTTCTCAGCACACACACACACACACACACACACACACACACACACACACACACACACACACTCTGCACTGTGCAAGCACATGATTCCCTAAGTTTCTTCCCTTGGTGGATCTGAGCTGTGGTGGCCCCAGCCTGGAACCACCAGGCTCTGGGATATACAGGAGCAGACCTCAGTCTAGGAGAGGCCATTACATCACTGGGTGGCTGGGAAGAGCTGGGGTCTGTGGGGATGCAGAGGAAGGTGCTTGTGGAGCTTACTGAGGGAACTCCAGGTGCAGGAAAGCAGGGTGCAGGTAGAGGACAGGAGATGATGAGAGTTGATGCCGAAGGGATCCCTGAGGGCAGATTGTGAAGGGTGAATACTGAGAGTTTGCCCAGGACCTTGGTCTCTGAATGGGGGCGAGGGGGCCTTGGCAGAGTCTGCACATTGTGCAGTGGGGCTGGGCTCTTCCTGAGAAGTTTGCACTTGGGGGGCATACAGATGAGAAGCAGGAGGATGGGTTAGGGAGCCATGGAGCCCCCCCAGTGAGAGGTGACAGCTTGGACCAAGATACTAACAGTGGGGGTGGGGAGTAGAGGAACACTTGAGAGGTGATGAGAGGGAGAAGGTGTGGCTGGAGGTGAGAGTGACAGCCCCATCCCTTGTGTGGATGGAGGATGACGGCTCTGTTTGCTGAGATGGGAAAGCGGGCTGCACTTGGGATGCTGTGCACTACCTCAAATGCACACGAGAGTGCGGTTTGGAGCTAGATTTGCAGAGTTCCTCCTCGCTACAATGAATGGAGTGTAGAAGATCATTTGTCACTTGCAGCAATCACAAAACCCAAGTCTGGTTTGACCTGTCCCTGGGAACCAGGAAGTTCCTGCAGGACCCTTTGAGCAAAGCCAGAGGTGCCCGTTAGCACCTGGTTTGAAAGGCCCAGCTAAACACCTGCCACCCTCCTCTCAGGCTTAGGGTACCATGCCCCACTGTGCACCTGTTTCCCCCACAATGCAGAAACCATCAGTAAGTACAGGCCATTTCCTGTTGGCTTGAGAACAGGGTTTGTTTGTGTCATAATCCTGGGAGTGCACAGAGCCCCACTGCATGTGGGATCTTGAGCTCTGCCCTGGGCTTAGAGAAGCTGATTTGAGCAGAGGAATCTTCCAGTGTGGGCAGAAACCAGGTGTCCAGCTGCCCCAGATGGAGATGACCGGTTCTCTGGGGGCGAGAAGCTTAGGTTGTCCCTGCAGGACTGATGCAGGGTGATCCCTTTTCCAGCATCTCTGACCCACTTGCTAGCTCAGTGCTGGGCTGAAGCCTCAGAAGTGCAGCATACAGAATCTTCACCTCTTCACTGTTGCGGCTGCTGCGCTGGGTGCAGAGCAACAGGGCAATAACTGACCAACCCTTAGGCAGAGAGTCGGGGATGGGTCCCCTGACTGCTTTCATGCACATTTTTATTTTTTCCTCATAATCTTATGAAGTAGCTTCTAATTGTGTCTGTGTTGAGCAGAGAAGGAAACACTTAGAGAAATGACGTAGCCTGCTCGGGTTAGGTAGGTAGTGAGGGGCCAGCTTGCAGGACTCCAGTGTCCAACCCACAGCTCTGAGATTGGCTGGATCCAGGCTCGTAGTAGGGTTGCCTCAGATGGGATGGGAATTTTAGGCTGGATTAATAGAGGTGTGGTTTCTAGAATGATGGAGGTAAGAGTCCTCCCTGCCTTGCCTTGAGTACAGCTTCTGATTGTCTGACTGTGGGTCTTACGCTGTTGATGGGCAAAAGTCTGCCTGGGGCCATGAAAGAGGAGAAAGATCTGGACACCCTCAAGTTAGGAAGAATGGGAAGGAAGAGGTCACCGTGCTTTGAGTCCTTGAGGGGAGTCAGGATCTCTGTCTTCAAGTCTCCTAGGAGCCATTGGGAGGCAGGCGAGAGACTGTTGCTGAGTGACCCAGAGAGCAGAGCCTGAGACCAGCAGGCGCAGGCCAAGGAGAGAGGTTCTGCATCCTAAGAACAATTCATTTAAAGAGCCAGACTTTCCAACAGCGTCTGTTAGCTGCCTTGGTAGGAAGTACGTGCCCCATGGTGAGAAGTGTGAGCATAGGAACTGAAACATCGGGTGGACTTGGTGAGATACCCTCTACCTGTGATGCTGAGATTCTGGTGCTGTGTTTCCAGGTGCTGCTGACTTCCCTTGTCCAGTGGATTGGCTGAAGTGGTCACAGCACCTTCCCAGGAGCCACTGTTTTCACACTTGCAGCCCCGAGAGGTAGGTGCAGTAACTCGGACACCCCTGGTGCTTCTGAACCCCACCCTGGCTGCCCAGGTACACTGGGGCCTACAGGGTAGAAGCAGCCACTGGTGACCTCTGTGGATTCCAAGAGGGTGCTGTGGTTTTCCTCGTAAGGCTCAGAGCCTATGTCTGTTGGGGTCCTCATTCCATTCTCACCCACACTTGAGAGGGAGGCCAAGTGAAGGAAAGGCGAGGCCTGGGCTGGGTGCCCAGATGCCTGGCTCCCTCCCTGGCTGTGCTACCTGTTTATTGTGTGACTTCAAGAGAGTTGTTTTCCCTCTCAAGCCTGCTGCTAGCTCTCTGTAGAACAGCAGATTCCCCAGGAGGAGGAGGGGCAGGGATTCCCCCTGAGAGGTGAGAAAAACTGGGGTGTGGCCGCCAAGTGCCCTGCTTGTTGACCCAGGGAGAAGCACCTGAGAAGCGTGGGCTGATGGCTGAGTCATTGGGCAGGGTGGGGCCCACTTGGTGATCACATTTCCAGGTGAGCGCTGAGTGGGTTGGGAGGGCAGAGCCTGCAGCCCTGGGCTACAGGCCAGGAGACCTGCTCCTCCTCCCAACAGGGGGACTCAGTTTCTCTACCTAGAGGATAGGCACACCCTGCTCGCCTGACAAGGTTGGCATGAAAATTGCATGAGCTCCTAGATGCTGAAGGGATGTGAAACAGGAAGGATCCCTAGAAGGGGACAGCTTATACCTCAGCACCAAGGCAGAAGTGAATCTGTCATTGTGCAAGGAGCCTGGGAAGCTCATGATGTCACTGTTGATGGCCAAAAAGGAGAAGAGATGGATGTGCATGGGCCTTACTCTGGCCTTACCCGCTGCGGCCTCCTGGCTTCTGGGAGCAATACAAGTGGGCTTCAGTCGAGTTGTTCCTCTTCCTGCTTAGGTGAAAGGGCTTTTTGATGGCCCTCACAGGGCCAGGAGGTTACTCCAAGGCCTGCTGCGCCCAGAGAAGGGCAGTTCTTCCATCAGCCTCTGCCCTTATCTGCATTCCCACACTCTTGCCTTCCCATCTCCAAGCGCTGGTGTCTCAAAGTGACCTGTCAGTAGTGTTCTGCTTTGTCCCTGGTTTTGTAGCAATGACACAAGGACTTGTCCCCTGCCTGCCTCATGGCTGCAGGCCCAGCTGGGCCAGGCTGCTTCGGCCCCAGCCAGGTACCTGTCATCTGAGAGCTTTGCCTGTTTACCTCTCGTGGCTCTGCCCGCCTCCTGCTCACCTCCATGAACTTAAGTTCAACCAAGGAGTTCTGGTTGGATCCAGGGCCTCCGTCTCCTACCTTCCACATCTTCTCCTTAGTTTCTGGGAGGCGTCACTCTGGCTTCTTCCTCCGTCTTTGACTTTCTTGGTTGGACTCTGTTTTTCTGCCTCTGATGTTCAGCAGGATTCTGACCACCTTCTTCTCTTGAAGAGGAATGGGTTCATGCATTTGTTCATTCTTTATTCATTGGTTCATGAACCCATTTGATGGATATTTAGGCCCTGAGCTAGTTATAGGGAAATCAGCAAAGGATAGGATTTCTCTATTTTGTCTGGATCTTACCGTAGATCTGTGCTCAGCACAGATTGGATTTCTCCTCAGCTGTGATGATAGGTGGCCCTGGTGGGAGAGGTGGGGTCTTGTCTGGGTAGACCCGAGACCAGAGAGGCCTCTCCAGGAAGCCAGGCCCTAAAGAGGAAACCAGTGCTGGGGGGCACATAGGACTGGCAGGGAAGAGGCCAGTCAGCCTGGAGCCAAGTCACCTCTGGAGCCACCTACTCAGAGGTAGGTGGGAGCCTGGGAATCTTTGCAGGTCTGAAATCAGACCCAGAGGGCAGCCAGTGAAAAGGGTATGGAGGGAGAGAGCCAGGGGAGCAGGGACAGCTAGGTCATGCCGCCTTTAAGCTTGGATTTTATGCTAGACCACTGGTACGTCACAAGTATGGAGAATACTTGCGTGGATATCGTTATCAGAACCCTTGACAGAGCCAGACCCAGGGACCATCCTGAGGCCTGAGGCTGTCATTTTTGGTTCGACCACACTGGGGTGTTCCAGCATCACACTTTAGAAGGAGGCCTGGTGTTGGGCCATCGTAGGAAGTGTGCTTTCCCAAGAGTCTCTTGGTTTTTTTTTTTTTTTTTTCACTTTTCACTACCTGGCCCACTCCTACTGATTTCTGTATGGAGAGGGAGACAAATCAGCTCACTCCGACCCAGGAAAGCTACTCTAATCCAGGAGGGAGAGTAGCAGCTGGGCCCAGAGTACTCTGGGACGAGTACACGGGGACCCAGGGTGCCATCCAGGGCTTTCCCTCCTGGCCAGATCGGCACCAGGGCACTGTGTGTACCAGCTGTGGCCACCTGGAGGAGCCCTGTGCTGGGCCTGGCAAGCAGCGTGGGAAGGAGGTGGGGTGTGCCAGGAGGTTACGGGAAAGCATGGCAGAGCCTTGAATGCCCGGTTTCATGCTGTAGGTGCCAGGGAGCCATGGATGGGTCTTGAGCTGTGGGCAACTTGACTGAGGAGATTCCAGTGCAAGGAGTTGGCGGCAGGCAGGGAGGAGGCGGAGCAGGAGGACCATTGCCCAAAGCTGCTCACAGAGCCTTGTCTCCGCGCACTACACGCAGAGCAAGACTCCTGGCACTCCTTTCTGATCCGTGCCCTTGTTCTGTTTGGACCGGAGGTCCAGGGCTGTCACTGGTGCTCCAGGCGTGGCTAAGCCTTGGGCTCAGGCAAGCTTCACTCCAGTCTGGTTGTGCTGTGTCCTTTAACGAGTCCCTCACTTTCTCTTGGCATCATTTTCCTCATCTGCGAAATGGGTGCTAAGTTACTGAGAATGGCATGGTGGGGAAGTAGAGTCCTTAGCCTGTGCTTGGTCTGGGGGGTGGTCCAGGGAATGGCTGGCTCATGCTTATTTTCCCATTGGGTGGTCATGACCCTGTCCATGTCATAATCTGCCCCACGCGGAGCCCAGCCTTTAGGCCACAAATTTGTAATCTGCGCTAGAAACAAGATGTCCCCAGAACCCTCCAGGGAGGCCTTCATTGGGAAAGGCCTTTGGCGCTGGGGTCTGGCCCAGGACCAGGCCCAAGTCCTCAATCACGTCTTAGCTGTCTCTTTGTGCTTAGCACACGGCACCAGGCTAGCTTATCATGGCCAGCTGGCTGGGTTCTCAGAAATGCTAAGACAAAAACATTTTTCAAGTTAGAAAGATATAAACATCTGGGCACCAGCAACTTCCTTTGGTGGCTAGGCAATGGAACCCAGAGGGGGATGGTGGCTCACCCCAGGTCACCCCAGCTGTACCCCCCGGACTTGTTCATTCTCTTGATTCAAATGATCCCTGCAATTTTTAATTTTCTTTTTTTCTTAAGGAAGGGTCTACAGAGTGTTCAGGGTCTCACCACTAGACTGGGCTCGTAGTGATCTGCCTGTTTACAGCCTCCCTAGAGCTGGGATTACAGGCATGCGCCACCACACCCAGTCTCAATTGCCATCTCAGCGTGCCCCAGGGGCAGGGGCTTGAATCCCAGCCACTGCACCTGTTTGCAGGTGCTTTAATCCGCTGAGCTTTTTGGCCAGCCGTTTGCAATTTTTAATTTTTTAAATGCTGATAATTTAAACATTCCCAAATTGACTGGGGGAGGGGTACCAACGGCATGGGCATTTTGATGGAGCATTCTAGGTAGAGAGCGGTAAAGGCCTCGTGTAATATCCCTAGCTCACATTTGGGAAACTGAGGCTCAGAGATAGGTTGTGGCTGATCCACAGCAACCCAGGTCTTCAGCTGGCAGGAGGTAGAAAAGGAGCCCCAGCCCCAGCCCAGCTCTGGTATCCACAGAGGGTAAGGTGGGCTCCTCCCCCAGCCCTGGCCTCAAGGGAAAGAAAGCAAAGCAAGTACAGCGTGAACAGTGTTTTCCTGAGACTTCGGTGTTTCACTGTGTCAGGCAGAAGGGCTGCTTCTGGAACTGTGCATGTCCATGAAGCCTGCAGAGCTGGGCCTGGCACAGCTATTTAGGGCTAAACCACAGGGTCCTATTTATAGGCTGATGTGATTAGGTTGGCATGTGTCATGGGGCCCGCCTTCCCCTGGCCAGCCTAGTCATGGCTGAGGGAGAATTCCTCGGGGGCAGTTGTGATCCAGGGGTGAGTAGCAAGGGCAGGGTGCCCCCCAAAACCTGCTCAGAGCACGGGTACCTGCGCATCCAGGTCTGCAGCCCAGATGTGCATTTCTCTGTGTGGGCCACACCTCCTGCAGTGCCCATACCTGGCTGGCTGGCTCTGGTGTCTGCAGAGACAAGCCCTTGCTCATCTCGGAGGCTGTGCTCCCCTTGTGTGGCTCCACCAGGCTGTGGGCTCCCTCTTTATGCTTCCACTGCCCACAGCCACTTGAGTGGTTACCTTTGTTCATGCACATGCCTCCTGGATGGTGAAAAGTTACCTTACATGCCTGGTGAGATCTCCTCTGCAGGCTTCCCTGTGCAGTAGGTACCTGCAGGGGTGTGCAGAAGGGAGAGAGAGGCTTGAAGGTGTTCCAGGCATGCTCTGTTCTTCTGTGCCATATAGTCTTTGGCTAAACCTTTCTGAGTCTCAGTTTCGCCATCTATAAAATGGGACCAGGCAGCCATGGGATTGGGGGATGATTCAACCAGACAGTGTTTATGAAGGCTTTCCCATGATGTCTGCTCCACAATGAGCTAGCTTCCCCGCGCAGTAAGGATGTTATTTACAGATGGGAAAACAGGCTCTGAGCAGAGGATCACCTTAACTAGACCCCCATATAAGTCAGTGGCCAAGAGCAGAGATCATGTCTGGGGATCCCTGACCTGCCACTCCACCCAGTGACCTCCTTTCCTCCCCACCTCCTATCCCCCTGGGCCTATCCTCTTCCCCAGATCAGGGGAGCTTTGTTTGGAGATTGTTTTTCCTAAGAAGCTTCCCCTGTGGTGCCATAGGGTGACTCAGAGCCCTGAGTCACAGGACGATGGGGACCTGGGTTGGTGTGGGCGGGAGGTGGAGGGAAAGGAGAGAAGGGAGACTGGAGCAGGCAGGGATCTGGACTGGGCTCTCCTGTTACTTGCTCAACTCTTGGTTTCCCCTGATGTGAAAGGAAGGTGGTGGGCTTTGCTGAGAGGCCCCAAGTCAAAGCTGAACCTCTGAATCGTGGGTTCCTCAAGAGGTCCAGAGCCAGAGGCTGAGGGTGAGGCCTGGGAGTTTGTACTTTCCTAGAGCTTGCTGGGCAAGACTGCCACACACCTGATCTGCAGAGGTGTTTGGGAATCACCTTGTCATGATGGCGACCCCAGGCTACTCCTAGCTGTGAGTGGTGTGGTTGCCCGCCAGAGCTGGTTTCTTACCCTGAATGCTTTGGCTGAGCAGTGCTTGGGGGAAGGAAGGGGCCTTAAAAAAAAATTAAAACCAAAGGAACAGCACTCTTAAAATATAACCACAACAAAGCCGGGCGTGGTGGCGCATGCCTGTAATCCCAGCACTCGGGAGGCTGAGGCAGGAGGATTGTTGTGAGTTCGAGACCAGCCTGAGCTACAAAGTGAGCTTAAGGCCAGCCTGAACTGCATAGTGAGACCCTGTCTCAAAAAGACAAAAAAAAAAAAAATATATATATATATATATATATATATATATATAACCACAACACTGGTTAAATAAATGTACATATAATTTACATATACACAATTCACTCATTTGCATGGATGCATTGATTTTTAGTAAACTCACACAGCTACGCAGCCATTCTCAGAATCAAAATTTGAGAACAATTTTGCCATCCCAGGTCCATTGCGATGTCCTCAGCCACCCTGCAACCAACCCCTGATCCACTGTTCTCTGCCCCTTTGAATGTGCAGACTTCTGTTCCTCTCCAAGATTTTCCCTTCAACCATTGCTGGGCCCTGAACCTTGGATTTCTGCTCATAAGGGGCAACTGTCCCACCCTCCCTGCACCCTGTGCGCATGGTGTCTCCCCTACCCAGGAGCTGAGGTCAGGCAAGCTTGGTACACAACACCCAGGATGCCGGCAACAGCTCTTGGGACCAGTCTGCAGTTCTCAGTCTACGCCAGGCCCTGGGCTTGGCACCTTCTCTCCATTATCTAGCTTAATCCTCCCGACAGCCCTCTTGGGTAATGTTGATGTCATTTCCATTATAGCTAAGAGCTGGGGCTGGGAGAAGAGAAGCAACTTTTGCCAAGTACGGCAGGTGTCGTGGGCTGAGTCTGTCCCATTGGCTGCCACCTGCATTTCACTCTCCTACTCCTTTCCAGATGTGAACCATAGGGTGAGGGACACAGTCTGTGGGTCCAGTACATAGTTCATGGTACGAACTTCCAGGGTTCAGGACCTGGCCCAGTGATGTGGTATTGGAAGGCTGGCATGCAGTGGTAGAGATCATATAGCAGATGTGATGGAGTATGATCCAGGGCATAAGAGACTCAGGATGGCGTGTGACAGGCCTGGTGTGTGGTGTACATGAGCTGGGCATCATGCCACGCATGGGATGCAGAAACCTGGTCAGGACTGTGGGGCTGGAGGTATGGCAACTGGTTCCTAGGTCACAGCGGCCCGTTCTCATCTCTGTCTCTCTTGTCCATGACTGGGGTTCCAGCAAGCACAACAGGAGCAAAATTTCTCCTCACAAAGCCCTGCCAATTTTGCCCCTCCTCCTCCTGGTCTCTTTGGATGCCAAAGGGTGGGAGCTCCCCAGAGGAGTTGGGGAGGCTGGTGACCCCCACCACGCCACTAGCTCAGATGGTGTCAGGGCGTAAGGCCAAGTGCACAGGGTGGGGAGGGCCTGCTGGGCCCCAGAGCGCCTCTCCAGCAGAGCCAGCCAGCATTGGCCTCGGCTGGAGCTGGGTAATTTTCCTCTCGTTTGTCCTCTTTCTTTCATTCCTCCTCCCTGGCTGCAGCTGGCCCGAGCATGTCTGCATTCCGGCTTAGGGAGAATGAGGCCCAGCCCTGTGGTGGAGGTTGGGGGAGCAGATTGCAGCCAGCTGTTGCTGAGCTGGGAAGGACAGGTGGCCCTGGATTGCAAGGGGATGTGTCCTGAGCCCTCCCAGCACCACCAGAACTGCTCTGTTTTGTCTCATTTGCACAGGGGCTCCAGGAGCCTGGAGGGAGGGAAGACTGAGGCCCAGAGAGGCAAAGTGTTTGCCCCAGGACCCAGTGGGGGGGGGAGGGCAGAGCCAGGGTAACCACAGGTGTTCAGGAGGCAGGAAGTTGGCATCATGGAGAGGCCAGGTTAGATAAAGTCCTGGTTGGGGGCCAGTCTGCAATGCAGATTTATGGGTGTGTGGACCCAGAGCAGAAGGGGCTGGGCCCTAGAGCCCTGACTTCAGTCTGCACTGGGGTGAGGGTGGGGGCTCTGGAGGGGCCTGGGACAGGAGGAGATAAGGCAATCCTTGTGAATAAGGGACTGAGCCGAGAGAGGGCTTCAGGCAATGAAGAAGCTGGGGTGATGATTCCGGGAGCAGATGGGGACATCGAGCCAGGACAGTGACTGGCATGTAGGCTTGGGGTTCTGTGAGGTAGAAAGGATGAGCTTGTCCTGGCTCAGGTATTCAGGCAGCGTCCTGGGGAGTTGCTCAGAGTGGTCTAGAAGCCCTCAGAGGTCAGGCACCGGTGGGGTGGTGCTGGTGATTGACAGGTACCTGGATGCAGGTGCAGCCCAAGTGCACCTACGGAGAGAAGGTGGCACCCGCTCTGGGGCCCTCCTACCTGCCAGGGCTGTGGGCCAGCTCTACCCCTGCTGGTTATGAGCACCCTCTGCGCTGGGAGAGGAAGGAGGAGCACCCAGGGTGCTGCCTAAATCAACTGGAATCAAAAGGATTAGTAGCAATGAAAGTGTCGTTGACTCTTGATATGGTGGTACAAAGTTTGAAAAAATGGAAGAATCCTTGATGATGTGACAGTACTTGGAGTTCCTATCTGTTAATCTCCGCCTGTCTGTCTGTCTGTCTGTCTGTGTCGCTCTATCTGCCAGCCTCCCCTGCCCTCACCATAATGGGAAGAGAATCTGGGGCTTCTAGCATGCTAGTTCTTAAACAGTTAGTGTGTATATTTAAGGAACATAACACAGGGTTATAGGGCTCGTGCACACAGAAGAAAACAGTGCTATAGTGGAGCAATTGAACATATCCCTCTCCTTGCATACTTTCCTGCTCTGTATCAGTTTTGTGGTGAGAACCGCTAAGTTCTCCTCATTTTGCCTGAGTATCAGGAACAACTCAGTTTGATTACCCAGCCTTCATGCTGCTCATTAGCCCTCTGAACGCCTTCATCCTTCTTACCTGTTATTTTTACATCCTGTGACCCTCTTCATTGGAGTTTTTTAGTAACTGAGTTTTTTTTTTTTTTTTTTTTCCTGTATTAGATGGAGGCTGCAGCCAGAGCCTTAACTCTGAGTTGTATTCCCATCCTTTTTAAAATCTGTCTGTCTGTCTGCAGACAGGGTTTTCCTAAATTGCTATGTTGTCTGGGCTGTGCTCCAACTTGTGACCCTCCTGCCTCAGCCTAACAGTATCAGGTTCTGGCCACTGTATGCCTGAGGACACTGGACCTCAGAGAGGCTGAGGTCCTTGGCCAGTGTCACCCAGTCACAGCATCTGGATGGGGATACAGAGGCCTCATGGGTGCTAAACACAAGCTGGGGGTCATCTCTGGGCATGAGGGCTTCTGAGCACAGTGCCAGAGGTTCCTTTAACCCACCAGGCACCCCTCAAGGCGGAGTCCCCCAACTCTTGCAGAGAAGGGAATAAAATGTTGCAGAAGGAGCCTTTGCCCTAGCCCCTGCCAATCTGGGTCTGGGCTCTGGACAGATTCAACCCTGAGCATGACCTGGTAGTTTCTTTGCTAGCGGCCATTCACCCTCCTCTCTGTTGCTCATCTGGGGTACCTCGGCCTCAGGGAGACACTTCCTGTGCTCCTTGGTTCTGCTGTCCCTCCTTTTCTCTGTACCTGACCCCTTCTACCTTTCCTGAGAGCACTACCTGTGGGTTGCAAACCAACATCCATGTGGACAATGGGTTCATGCTTCCCACCACAGTCCAGCATGGAGGGAATTTGGGCTGCAGCTGGCTGGCAAGGCTTGGGGACAGAGAAGGGCTGCATGCAGCAGGAGGACCTGGTCCCAACCTCTGACGGTCTCCAGACAGTGCCGCCTGGACAAAGATCAGCTTGGAGCTCTCTCCTCCCACCAGCCCTGCTGGATCCTGGTGAGGGCTGAACTTGACCTCCACACAGACAGGCGTTGCCCTTGGCCAGAGGAGCAGGGACCCCAGAATACTAGACAGTGCCTGATTCCCTTGTTGCCCTGGTCCTCAGGACCAGCTCATACCTGGGTAGCCCATTATTTCTCAGAAAGGGAGAGGAAGCCAGCATTTTTTTCTAGTTCTGTTTATTGCAATAAAATACATATAACATTAAATCTAATCACTGTGGCTATTTTTAAGCATACAGCTCCATGCTACTAAAGACATTTATAATGTGTCAAGGCATCTCCAGAGCTCTTCATCTCGCTGCATGGAAATTCTGACACACAGTTCCCTTTCCAAGACTCCAGCCACCATCATTCTATCTTCAGTTTCTATGATCCTAACTCCTCTAAATCCCTCATCTAAAGGGAATCACTCAAGTTTGTCTTTCTGTGACTGGCTCACTTCCCCTGGCATACCGTCTTCAGGACCATCCGTTCTCTTGCGCCTGAAAGTTGAGTGGTATCTGGTGTGTGCATATGGGTTTGCTTGTTCGTGCATCAGTGGACGCTCATCATTGTCAATGGTACTGCTGAGAACCTTGCTTTTGGAAACGAGTATTGTTGGACATGTATTTTACAAAAGGAATGGTCCTAGGATTTTTCATATTTATTCTCCTTGAATCGCCTTGACTAGCATTTAAGAAGGGCTTTCACATCTCTGTTTTATACATAAGGAAACTAAAATGGGAACCCACCTAGTGCCTCATCTCACGGTCACAAAAGCTAGCCACAAAAGGACAAATGCAATTCCTTTTAGATGAGGTATTTAGAGGCATTAGAAGCTCTTTCTGCTCACTGAGCACCGGGCCTTGCACTGAGCCCCAAATGTATTTTGCCTTATTAGATTCTTACAGTGACCCCAGGAAGAAGGTGCTAGAATCTCCATTTGCAGATGAGAAAAATCAAGGTTCTGATTGCCAAAGTGACTCACTCCAGGCCACTCAGTTGGCAGGTTGATCAGGGTAACCAGGTACACCTAGGCTTCTCTGTTCGACCTTTTCTCAATCCCATACAGCAAGCTATCCCCTTTGTTTTCTCCCTTGTTTCCTACCTCCATGGAGCTGCCGTGCAGGCAGCTTCTCCTGACACTGGCTGGGGCATCACCCAGCAGGTTTGCAGACTGAGGGTGCCCTGGCACCTAAATCTTCTGCTAGTTCTGCAGCTCCAGTGCCTGCAGCTGGGCTTCTTTGCCCTGCTGCTGATTTGTCTTTATGCCAGTGGGCCTGGACAGTTTTTGTAGCTATTCTCCAGCTGCTGGCGGGCAAACCTCCCAGGGCCTGCTCCTCCCCAAGGAAGGGATGCTGCCTGCTATAGGAGTCCTGCAGCCAGGACCCGGGACTCATTCCCAGGGCCAAGTCTCGCCACTTCCAGGGCACAGGGTCAGAAAGCAGTGGGGCAGGCCCCCTCCAGATTTCCCACCTTGGCGCTTAGCCCTAGGTGGGGTTGGCTCCGGAAGCTGGGCAGGGGCCAGTGGCTTCAGCTCTTGGGATAGCTGGCCTGCTGGCAGTGGCTTCATCCAAACCCCACTGGCCATCTTCCCAATAGCTGTCCACACCCAGCATGGACCTGGCCAAGGCAAAGGCCTTGCTGGCCCTGACTGTGGAGACCCAGGCCATGGCTCTGGCCTGCTTGTGAAGAGACCCGAGTTCCAGCTCCCTGCCAGGCACTTGCGTTGGGACACTGCCCTGTTGTTCGTGGTGTCATTGTCTAGAAAGAGGAGAGCCTGTTGATGCCGCTGCTAATGAGCCCTGCTCTGTCCAGTGCCCCCCGGCAGGCTTCTTCCTACTTACAAGCAAGAGACTTGAGCCTCAGACAGGAACAGAGCTGATTCTCCAAGTCACAAAGCCCCACTGCACTGCCTTTCTCCAGCAGCGCCATGCTGTTTATTTATTCAGGGTGTGTGTGGCAAGCGCAGGCCCCTGTAAAGAAAGCAGGCTGTTGAGGAATAGGGGTGCACACTTTTGGGGAGCTCCTGCATGTGTGGGTACCATTTACCCCATTTTCTAGTTAAGGAAACTGATGCCTGGGACTACAGGAGATGGATGTGCTGAATTTTAAAACTTGCATCCTTGGCCTGGTGGTCTAAGTGCCTGTCGGGCAAGTTCAAGGGCCTCGGTTTGATCCCTGGGACTACATGCTGTGTTAGCCTCACGCCGAGCGGGCACGAAACTGGGCGTGGTCGTGCACACCTGTAATCCCAGGGCTGGGGAGGCTAAAAGCAGGAGGATCACACTATGAGTCTGAGCTGCGTAGTGAGACCCTATACCAAATAAATAAATAAATACTAATAAAAATATTTTAAAATCCCCTTGCATCCTTGTAAGTCCGCAGGGCTCTGTGAGGTCCTGTCCAGTTTCACTGGGTTTCGTAACTGGCTCCTCTGTTTCTTGAGTACTGTCCAGACAGAGGGCGTGTGCTCCCAGGAGGATCTGAGAACACAGTGAGCCCAAGACAAACAGGCTCAGAGAGAGCGCTTCCCACGAATGGCGGCTGGGAAAGCAAGAACAACAGTTTTGAGAGTGCGAGGGAACAGGGCGCGTCTGCCAGGGCCAGCCACGGTCTTTTGTGCCTGGTGGCCGGGGGCAGAGGGCTTGGCCACCTTCTCAGGTGTCTGGTAGCCACCCTGGAAGGCTCACCCCAAGCCAGAGGCCAGCCTGAAGTCAAGGTGCAAGCTGAGCCAGGGTTGGTCACGGGGGTCTTGAGTTCAACCCCAGGGGAAGGGGCTGCACTGCAGGGACCTGGGAGGTACAGGGCCATCCCTTGGCAGACTCTTGGGAAGCTGCCTGCTTCAACGGGGAGGTGGGGCAAAGAGCAGGGGCTAGGATGTGCTCACTGAGGGAGTAGGTAGCAATGGGGCTGCCATCAAGTGGAGAAACCATGCCAGACCTGAGTGCCTGTGGCACCAGGTGGAGGCCTAGGAATGTTCCTAGGATGTGCCTTCCTCAGCAGTGGCCCCAGAACAGGAGGGCTTCCTTGGTAGCTCTCCTGCCCCTTCCTGGGAGGTATAAAGAAAAGGGCTGCCCCAGAGACTCCCTGCTGCCAGCAAGGCCTGGCCTGGACTGGTTTAGCAACTGCAATCCTTTCCCTGCCTGGGGATCTGCCGCTCCCTGCCCATCTAGGTGGTGCCAGGACTCCTTCATTATCTCTCTATTCAGAACCTGGGCTGTGCTCTGAAACCAGCCGGATGTGTGCTGAATCTCAGCCAGCGATCCTGAGCACATGACTGTGCCCCCCGTCAGTCTCAGTTTCTGTGCCCGGGTCCAGAGGTGAGGTGGCACTCTGCCAGCAGCGACTGCAGCACCTCTTTTCTCGAGCAGGGGCCCTGGGATATCTGACCGGATAGGACATGAAGAGGTGACCTGCCCCCATTTTGCAGCTGGAAATCCAGAGGCTCAGAGGTTCTGGATCCGGTAGAACAGGGGCTGCTAGAAGTGAGGCTTAGAGCCGAACATTGGGCCCTACCCTGTCTTGCACATGCGGATGCTGAAGCCCAGACAGGGACAGTGAGTGGCCCAAGTCTCCTAGGAAGTCAGTGGCAGAGGCGACCCTAACACTGGGGTCTTTCTCTTGTAGCCAAAAGCCCCCACTTCCCCTGAAATTCATGCATCCTCTGCCAAGCAAGAAGTAGCAGGGTAAGACAGTGTTGCTGTTCATCTGTAGCAAGAGTTCAGAGGCCGAGGGGGTGGGGGCAGAGGTTAAGAGCCAGGGATGGGTCACCAACCCCACAGTTACCTGCAGACAAAGCTGCAGAGACTCTGGGATCATTAGCTTGAGGCCTGTGACCCTGGGCTGGTGGTCCCTGGCCAGGCCACTGTAGCTGTCTGTTAATCACCAACAGGGCAGGGTGGGCCCTGGATGGGGCTGCTCAGCTGAACAATAAGATGTCTGCAGGGTCACTCAGGGGGCTGCAAGGACGGGTCACGTGCAACTTCCTACTCATTTACATTTTGCCCATTGCCTCATGAGCAAGTATCACTTTAAGTAAATACGAAAGGTATTTTTTTTCCTGGCTGAAAAATAAAACAATATAGGACATAAACTTGTAAAGTTTCAAAACTCCAGAGCAACACTTTTAAATTTTTTCTAGTTAGTATCTTGGTGTATTATTTTACAGACCATCACAGTTCACTCCCTGTAAGCATAGAGCACTGTGAGTTTTAGTGGATTTAACTGGTTGTTTATTCACTACCAGTCAAGTGTTGGAATATTTCCACCACCCTAAAAAGTTCCCCCACACCAACTGCAGTGATGTAAGCATAGCCCTGACCCTCAGGTCTGAGAGTAAAATCTCCCCCTCCATCTCCTACCAGCCAAGTTGCCTTAACAGTCTGCATTTGTGGACTTCTTAAAGGTGCGTGCAAAAGATAAAATAAATAATATCACCCTTATAAAAAGAATAAGAGAAATCACGCCTTAATCACTGTTCCATAATTTGGTTTTTGCCCCTGGACATCTCCAGGGGGGAGATTGTTTATTGAGTGCCTACTATGTGCCAGACACTCTTGGATCAAGCTCCTTTTTTTTTTTAATCCACAGCTGCATAGTATCCATTGTACGGCAGCTCCATAATTTATTCAGCTAAGACATCTGGGTCCTTTCCAGTGTTCTTTGGACAATGCTCGAGTGAACACCCTTGCACATGTATTTCCATGTTCCTCTGTCTGCTTCTGTAGGAAATGCTGCATTGTGTGTTTGGAATCTGGACAAGCAAATCACTATCCAGAGAGATGAACCGGATGTGTGCTTCCATCAGTATTGTAGGAGCATGGGGGCTGCCATCATTTTCCAAATGGCTATGAAGGAAGGGCTATGGACTAGGGTCAGGGCAACCTGCTACAGGCTCTGCAGGCTGGCGTGGGCTCACCTGACCTGCCTTTGGAGCTCTCTGCTGCCCCTGGATAAAATCCAAACGTGTGTGGGATGCAGGCACTGGAGCACCCACCCTGTCTCACTCCTGTGTATCAGTCCAGGCTGTTGTTCACTGAGCATGGTTCCGCTCTGTCCCCTGGAATGACTTTTGTTCTTAGTCTCTATGTTCCTGACCTTCAAGGCGGAGGTCCCAAGTTCCCCCTTCTGAAGCCTCCTTGTAACCAACCCTCCAGGCTCCAGTGTGTCCTATGTCTGTTTCCTTCCTGACTCTGACCCCATCCCCGCTTAAGTGGGTTGCAGAGGGCAAACTTCAGTTTAGCTTGATAAGCCACCATCAGAGCTGGGGCGGGTGGCCAGGTTGTGAGGGGACATGCCCACTTACCCAGCCCTAGGCTGGATGAATCCCCAGCAACTGCTGTTACCCATGAGGTAGGTGAGGAAAGGAGGCACGGGGAAAAGAAAAATACTTAGGAGAAGTGAATGCAAGTCTCTGGTGTCCTGGGGATGAGCCCAGAAACTGAATAAAACTCAACCTGTCTTCCCAGGAGGGTGGGGTAGTGGTTGCCTCCGATGGATACCGGCTTGGTATTTAGAGATGCAAAGGCAATCCTGAGTCCTCAGCAAAGGCCTTGGATAGAAGTGGCTGCTGCTCCCTGGGGAGAGCTGGGTGGAGTCAAGAGGGAACAACATTGCTCAACTACATGACATTCGATTTTGATCAAAATACAACTTTAAAGACACAGAAATGGTTTATAAAGGAAGGAAGGAAGGAAGGCCAGGCAGAGTAAAGCAGAACCTGTAATCCCAGGAGGTGACAGTCCTGCCCTGCTTCTCTGAGTCTGGCTTGCTTTGCCTACCCCTAGCTCTGCTAAGGGTGGAGTGGGTACATTTCAGCCCAGATCCAAGACTGCTAGAGCTCAGATCCTGACAGTACCATTTATTAGCTGTGTACACACGGCTTACCCACTCAGCACTGTACCCACTCTGAGCAGGATGCTCTGATATGTTAGGGAGGGCCAAATTTCACAAAATGTTCACTGTTATTTATTTATCCCCCCACCACCAACCACTTCAGGTGTAGGGAGTAGAGCGAGCTGGGAGGGTCACACAGGAGAACCAGCCGGGGCTAGGCTCCCCTGCAGTTCTTCCATGCGCCTGCTGTATGCCAGGCCCCAGTGCTGGGGCTCCTCTGAGAGCTAGGGTTCAAGGAGCGATCACGCCCAGTCGGGTCAGTCCCGGTGGGAACACTGATGTCTCCCAGATCCGGACGGATCTCCGCCTCTGCCGGGCCCAGCCCTGCCTGCGCCCTCCCTGCAGGGCGGTCCCGGGCTTGGGCGGGATGAGCAGGCGGCTACTTAAGGTTGGGGACCGGCGAGGCTGCCGACCGGGTCCTTCGCCCGTCCTGCTGCCGTCGCCGCCATGGCCCGCGCACTGCTCCTGGCCCTGAGCGCGCTGTCGCTGTCGGTGTCGCCTTCGCTGGCGCGCGCTGCCGCCGCGTCGCGGGGGGCGACCCAGGCAGGAGCTGCCCAGGGGCGGGTGCCCCAGGCGCGGGTGAGTGCCGGGGAGCCCAGGTCCCCGGAGTAATTGTCTATTGTAAGTTCTTGCAGATACAGCGCTAGGAAAAGGGGAGTAATTCAGGTCTAGAATGGATAAACTGTTTTGTTGCTTTGTAAGTATCTCTCGCTGCTCCCGGGCTCTGGAGGTGGGCGGAGCTGGGCCCTCGCTGGCTGTTCCCCTCCCCGCAGGCTAACCTCACCTGGGCCGGACCCCAGACCCTCGCCGCCTTGGATTTCTCGCCGGTCCCTGCAGCTGACCGCTTTTCCTTATCCACTTTCTCCTCCCCAATGCGCGGCTCCTCCAGCCTCTCTGATTTCTTCCTCCTCCTGAGGTTTCTCCTCCCTGGAGGTCTCCTCTGTCTCAGCGTCTCACCTCTGCCTGTGGACTCTGCTCTCAACTTAGCCTCCTCTGTCTTGTTTCTCTTCCTGGCTCCTGTTCAGCCCCATGTACTCCTCCTCCCTCTTCTCTATCCCCCTCATCAGCCCTTTATTTACTCCTGCCAGCTCTTCCCTCCGGCCTGAGGTGACCTGCGCCTGCCTGCTGCTGCCCTGTGCCCTGGCTCCAGCCTAACCCTCCTGCCCCGGTCTTCATCCCCCGTGCATGTGTGACAGCCTCTCCCGGTTCCTGACCACCTCTCCACAGGCTCCTGCAGACCCTCTCCCTCCTCTCTCTGCCTTTTCCAAGAAACTCCATTTGAGGCTTGGGGGTGGGGGAGACAGCGCAGGAGGCCACTTGGGCGCCTGCAGTCCCGACCTTGCTTGGGGTGTGATGAACTATGGGAGGGGCGTGGGCAAGCTTCCCACTTCTAAAGAGCAGAAGCAAACAGGCCGAGTGACCTCAGTCCGAGCCCTCTCCTCTCTGGGCCTCAATTTTCCCATCTGCAGAGGGCCCTTTCTAAGAGCCACGAGGGTACAGGGAAGGGGCAGGTAGCCCCTGGGGACTGTCAGTCACGGTTATCTCAAGGGCGCCGAGTGTGTGCTTTTGGAGCCCAGGAGAGCCCTGCTATGCGGCTTCCTAGCCCGGGGTCCCTGGCAGTCTCTCCCAGCTCTGCGCAGCCAATTGTCAATGCAAACGGAAGAGAGACGGGAGGTAGAGCCCGCTGCCACCCCCACCCTCAGTACCTGAAAAAGTAGATGTTGGGCTTGAAGGACAGACACTGGCCAAAGTGCAGGATTTGAGGCACAACGTCTTGCCGTGTTTGCTAACTCTAGAAAGGGGTGGGCTCGCCTGGGCCTCGGAGAGCAGGAGGCTCTTAGCGCTGGAGCCCCCTCTCTTCCTTGTGCCAGAGCTACTGTCGCCCGAGCAGGGGCCCCTGCTCAGCCCTGCCCTCTCTACCCCCAGCCTAGCAGCATGGTGGTGGAACACCCTGAGTTCCTCAAGGCAGGGAAGCAGCCTGGACTGCAGATCTGGCGTGTGGAGAAGTTTGACCTGGTCCCCGTGCCGCCCAACCTCTATGGAGACTTCTTCACTGGCGACGCCTACGTCATCTTGAAGACAGTGCAGCTGAGGAACGGGAATCTGCAGTACGACCTCCACTACTGGCTGGGTGAGTGGCCTGCCATCCTGTCCTTGCCTACCCCAGACAGTGCGGGCCTTTGAGTCGTGGTCCCCGGGACATGGGTAGAGAGCTCCCTGATTCCTGAGCGCTAAGGATGTGCCAGGCCCTTCGCTAATGGCTACAACCCCAGGCTCTAGAGCCAGCCTGGCTGAGCTCAGACCCTGGCTCTACCCTGAGCTCTGTCCCTGACCGCGATCCTCCCCTGGGGACTTGACGGGTGTCTCTGGGCAGAAGCCATACTCAGGCTGCTCTGATGTCTCCTAGGCAACGAGTGCAGCCAGGACGAGAGTGGGGCAGCTGCCATCTTCACTGTACAGCTGGACGACTACCTGAATGGCAGGGCTGTGCAGCACCGAGAGGTCCAGGGCTTCGAGTCTGCCACCTTCCTTGGCTACTTCAAGTCTGGCCTGAAGTACAAGGTGGGTTAGGCAGTGGGAGGCCTGCTCAGGTCTGCTTGTCCTTCACCTTATGAGCAATGACAGACAGGCCAGAGGCCACACTTCAGAACTGACCTGCCCCGAGTTTGAAGCCTGAACTCTTTCTAGCTGTGTGACCTTGGATAAGTCACATCACCTCTCTGAGACTCTGGTTCCTTATCTCAAAGTGAGAAGAAGCCAATGTTCTATAAGGTCATAGGGCTGTTTTCCCTACTCAGAAGTGCAGAGCAGGCTGTGGAGGGCAACCCAGCTTTTGTCCCAGCCCTGAAGGGACTTGGGTTTAGTCCTCTTTCTGCATCCCATAATTCCTAGGGTCTTACCTGTGTAGAGCTGCTTGTTAGGTATTGCTAGGACACTCGTAGTCACATCTCTCTTGACCACAGTCTCTAAAAGAGCCTGGGCCTGGCAGCAGAGCTCTTTCCCTGCAGAGCTTGCACCCCGGTGGGCCTGAGCAAAGCCGAGCTGGGAAGGCCAGGGGGCTGTGCACTGCTGCTGCATGATCCCAGCACGCCACGTGACCTCCAGAGCTCCCTTTCCTCTGCTTGCTGGAGAGCCTGTTGGTCCTGCCCTGCAGAGCCTGTGGTGAAGGGGAAGCTGGGAAGTGCCTTGCATGGGGCTGGGCTTCTTGGAAGCACTTGGAGAAGGCTATAGATTTGCAAAGCTGGGGCTCTGTTTGGTCTGGAAAAGGGAGCAAACACAAGGAGTTCTAATGAGTGGGGCCTTCGTAAAAGAGCCCCAACCTCTAATTCTACAGAAGTGATAGGGGACTGAGGTACAGGGAGTTTCAGCTTCTGACCCAGGGTCACATAAGGAGTTGGTACCAGAGCGAGAAGGAGAAACCAAGCCTCCTGATGCCTAGCGTCCTTTCCACAAAGCCGGAAGGGTTCTTGGGGAAGGCTCAAGCCCTGTCTGGAACACGATTGTGCTGTGTGCGCTCAGAGAAGTCACTGTCCCTCTCTGGGCCTCAAGATCCCTTGTGCCAGTGATTTATGCCCCTGTCTTTCCCAAAATAAGGAGGCACAAGGCACTGAGTGGTGGGAAAGCATGGCGTGACCTGGCTACGGCAGCAAAGCACAGGGCGCATCATAGGAATGGCGGGGTGGGGCCTGGCTTCAGTCCCTGGCATCTGTTTAGCCCCATTTGCCCATCTACCAGCTGCCAGTTTATCTGTGCCCAGTGACTCCCAACCCCTGCTGAGCTGCGTGGCTCCACCTTTGTCCTGCAGCCCTTCTGAGATCAGAGGCAGAAAGGTGGGTGGCTCACAGGGATCCATCCATGGGGCTCCGTCCATTGTGGCTGGGTGGGTGGCAGGTGGAACCTCCAGGAGTACTCAGCTCTTGAAGGGGTTCAGGGACTAGGAGGGCTTTGCTCTGCAGCCTCGCCTGTTTCTCCATGGTTGAGCAAGGTCACAGCTGTCACAGTGCTCAGGTGCACAGAAAGACAGCTTCACCAGGTCAGAGGAAGCAACAGTGCTGGCCATGGCTCGTTAGGTGTTTAGAAATAGAGAAGGCTGCTAGGAACCAGGACAGTGTGCGGAGCCCTCATTACAGGGTCCCGTTCAGCTCTCTCGTGGCCTTTGGAGTGGGTGGGAACATTCCTATTTCATAGAGAGAAAGCAGAGGTTCTGTGGAGTGAGCTAATTTGCCTAGCGCCACACAGCTAGGAAAGGCACTTGTCATGGACCACTTGTGAGGCATCCTGTGTGTCAGGGACTCTGCTAAACATTTTGCCTATTGAATTCATTTTGCCCTGTGCGGTCATTACTTGGGTTAGTACCATTTTGTAAGGGGTACAGAGTTATGAAACAGTTTGTCTGAGGTCACACAACTACCAAGTAATGGACTTGGGATTTAGCCCAGGTGTGAAGGGCCTAGCACAGAGCTGGTTCAGAGTGGACCTTTGAAGATTCCTTGGTCCTGGATGTGAGCTCAGATTGGGCCTTGTGTCCACATGCTAAGTCGCCTCAGCTTCGGGGTGATTTGCTGTGACGCCCCTGATTTCTGAGGGATGTTCAGAGGGTCAGTTCTCACCATGCCCCAGCCTGACACTTCGTCCCTGAAAGCCTCTGACTCCCGGTGGAAGTGTGAGCCTGAGGTTCAGGGCTGGGCCTGTTTACCACCCTGTGCAAGTCCCAGGCCTCCCCTCACTTGGCAAGCCCAGCCCAAGGCTCTCACCGGTGCCCTCATCAATTATAGATCCCGAGGAGCAGGCTGTTATGCAAGACTTGTTCCCATGAAAGCCTCTTCTTTGGAGCCTTCTGACCTCAGAGTGCCATAAGGGGCAGGGAGGGGACAAGAGCTCTTAGGAGGGGCTGGCCAGGGCATGGAGCCTCTTGCTCTGTGACCACCCCTGAACCTTAAAAGTCACCATCCTGGGACACCGTCAGAATCCTTGATCCTCCCCACCATCTGCCTCTGTCCCAGTCCCAGTTTTGCCCTTCCCTTGGCCTCAGACAGACCTAGGTGACCCCCTGGGGCTCCGTTATTTGAAACCTTTTGTTTGGAATCTGGGCATGGCTGAGTCCTGGTGAATTCTGGTCCAAGAGCACAATGGGAAACCCAGAGAATCCTGGACCCTTTGCTCTCCATTTCTTAGAAAAGGACCTCTGTGTTCAGAGGAGGAAAGAGTCCCACAAGCCTAATGGAAAGTGTCAAATGTTACAGATACGCAACTTTTAGAAACTAAAAGCCCCCCCCCCATTCTGCCCTTATCCATGCCAAATAATGTTTTTCTCTCTCCATAAG
>PVKA01028447.1:0-13789 GCA_004027165.1 Ctenomys sociabilis
AGACAGTTCACCAAGCTCAGGAAAGGACTGAGTAAGAAATGAAATTAAAACATGACGACTGAATTTTAATGGGCCTGAAGTAAAAGAGAATTGAAGAAAAGGATAAACATGGACATTGAAGAGGCAAAGAACTAAGAAATCACATAAGTAAAACTTTGAAAGAGAAGATCACATAGATGATCCAACATATATTTAACTTAAACATACCTAAGAACACAATGTAACACAGCTTTCTAAAAATAAAAGGGTGAATCTATATATTGAAAATGCCTACAGTATACATTACTATCAGCTACATAACATACTTCAAGTAAAGCTGTGACAATTTAAAAGGAAAAATAAACACTTCAGGCAAAAACAGGCAAATCACTTGTAATAAAAGGAAAATTAGGTTGGTTTCAGATTTCTTGATAGCAGTAGTAATGCAGAACAACATCACAGCAACACTTTTGAGAAACTCAAATTGAGAAATCATAAGCTTGAAGTTCTTATATCACACATGCAGATTATCAGCAACCCATTGAAATCTCAAGAACCCAGAGAATGCTGCTTGCCTGGGCCTTTCCTGACACGAAATAAAGTAAGAGTTTTCCCAACCAAAAGAGCATTGGAGAAGCTATAACAAATTCTAATAATAAGGACATAGTATAGTTAGAAAAGCTAATACTAAAACAGAGAGGGAGAGAAAATAGTGGAAGAGCTTTATACGAGAGTTTATACTTTTGCCCAAGTAGAAATCACTCAACTAAAATATGAGAGAAGCAGACAAATAAAAAACATGGGAAAGTCTCCTTAACTGTGCCGCAAATAAGTGGAGTCCAAGTAAAAGAGCTTCCTTCATCCCCCTGGATGACTACCCAGGATAAGGCCATCTCAGAAGAAGTAATTAATACTCATTACTACTGGGCCATATTTTACTATTTTATTCTATTAATTCCTAATTTATTTTTTCACTTTTCTATTTTATTTTCTAATATGTTATCCCTTTTAAAATGATTCCTTTGTCTAAAATGGGCCAACATTTAAGCCCATGAAAATCATATGCCATTCATTTTACACAAGAGTAACTGATTTTACTCTGGAAATTTCTCTGGGGAGTCAATGACTCCACTTCCATACTAATCAGGTTCAAAAGTACCCTGTCCTTCTCTGAATTTAGAGAAACATTTACTCTAGCAGAAGAGGCAAACTCAAAATAGGGTTCTTTGAGTTATTGTTTTCCAATGGCTATACAACCGTCTGGAGCTCTACTCAGAGATCTGAGAGGTGAGTGGAAAAAGATAGAATTAGAGAGGTTGACAGAGGAGTGATACAAGTCAACAGCCATGAAAATTATAGTCCAGGAGATGCATGACAGAGAGCCCAGGTCAGGGATTCAAGTGGCAGGAACACTATGGCAGTTTCTGGGAGAAAACAAGGCTAACCATCTAACTTCTTCAGTAACCCACAATTTTGGCAACTTTTATAGCACGTCTGTGTTGGAGCATGTGGAATTTTGGGGTGTATAGAGATTATTACCCAGGGTTGTGCTTGTGCTAAGAGACATTTTAGAGAATAGCAAATACTTGTGTTTCAAATAATCTAGTTCCCTCGAGGGTCCTTCTTTTCTTGTTACTCCAGTGCCATGTGTATTAACATTGCACTCTTTTCTACTGAATTTTGATGAACATTTTTTCCGATGGTTAAAAAGGCTTCAACAATAAAAGCATGATTTTTCTTATAAACCTATAGTGGTTTCTGTGACAGATTACAGGCTAATAAGTTTAGGAGAAATCCTGCTCCACTTGCTTATACTTACAAGATAAATTAGATTAGCCTGGAAGCCACAGCAAAGCTTTAGAGATAATCCCTGAGCACTGGCCATTTTAAGGATCACAGAAAAAGTTAATTTCAGGCATAAATTGGATTCTTGTCACTATGGCTAGTAAATATAACTGGTGGCTTCTTATCTACATTATTATTGATGATGGACAATGACGGCTATGTAAGTGTAGTGGCATCAAAACCATACATCCCCTTGAGTTTATAGAAATTCTTCTGTCCAGGGAAATGCTTGTGTCATGAGCCAGTGCCTCTTAGAAGATGCAGGAGAGGGAAATGTAGTTGCTTCCCTGATACCCATGATTTCTCAACTGAAGCATTAGGTGTTTGCCCCGACTTTCATTAAAATTCATTAATAACCCATGTTTGTGTTTGCCACATTACTAAACTAACTTTTTAAATTTCTCTGATTTTCTTCTTGTTCCTTGTGTTCGTGATGCTGTCTGTACAGTACACACAGGTGATGAAAATATATGGTGAATAAATTGGGGAGGGGTACTAGGAATTGAATGTAGGACCTTGCATTTGCCAGGCAGGAGCTGCCCTGCTAAGCTATATCCCTGACCCACCTCTTTAAAAATTGCAGTAAAAGATACGTTTCCATGAACTCCTTCAAAATATTTCCCCTCACTTCAAATATACTTACCACATCATTCTTACAGCTTTCTGAAGCAGCTCTGGAAATCTTCTTTCATGTCTTTATGAGGTATAATCAAAAATACAATATGCTGCTGCTAATTGCCATCCGGGGGAAAGAAAAGCTCATAAAAATAGCACAATGTGTGCTCCTCCAGCTTATTCAATATATCTGGCGTTGTGCAACTTGGGATCCTCTCCAATCAAAATGACCTTGAAAGAGAAATGTTCTGAGTCAATTCAGGACAGCAAGGTAACTACAATAGGACAACAAAAGACCCTCATGAAATCAAACTTCCAGAACTGTTTCAGAAAGTGGCAAGAATGATGAGATAAGTGTGTTTGAAGTAAGGGGCAGCAGATTTTTAGAGGGATTCATAGCAATGTCTATGTATATATACATAAACATAAACATATATTTTCCCTTCTTTCTTTTTGTCTTTTTCCTCAGCTCAATTTTTCCTTCCCACTGAAGCAATTCTTTCCCTTCCACAGTCTGTTTTTTTTATTTTTTTAAAAGAGTACAAATTAGAATTAAAGCAGAAAATAATTTCCAGTGAAACAAAATAATATGAATTTCACAGTGTTTGTTATAATACACATCAACTGTTTGTCTTCCAAACAATTAATCGTATTACCAAATGTATACATGTAAAATTGGAAGACAAAAAGATATATAAGAAATTAAGAAAAGAAAAATTACAATCAATTGAAAAAAGGGGACAAAACAAATTGGTATCTGCTCTTTTTCCATAGACCAGCAGAAATGCACAGTACAGTTGTCCAAACCATCCTGCTTACATACATGGATAAATCTCTTTCCCTCCATCCCCTCTGCTGTCCTTCTCTTCCACTCAGTAACTCTTTCCTTTAGAATAGTATCCATTGTACCTTTCAAACTTTATTTTTCAAGTTCTCACACTAGTGAGACAACACAATGTTTGCACCTATAGGTCTGATTTATTTTACTTACCAATACAATCTACAGTTGCATCCATTTATTTACAAAAACCTCAGTTGCATCCATTTATTTACAAAAACCTCAAATCCATCTTCTTTATAGGTCACTAATATTCCATTATGTAAAAATTGAAACCATATTCAAGCTAGCTTTTCCCCTCCCAGGTATTTTTCCAAAAGAACTGAAATTATCATACCACAACAATGCATGTGTGCCCATGTTTACAGCAGCACAAATTTTATTTTTTGTGTGTGATTAAGACACAAACAACTTCTTTTATTTTTTCCAAATACAGATACAGAAGTTTGCATATTTTGAAAATATTGCTTCAAAGCAACATTTCTATATACAGCACCTTCCATTCTAATAGCACATAAACACATAGATATGTATTCACAGTGCGATGTTGGCTCCTCAAAGATCCTCCTTGCCTACTCCTTACTTACTTTAAGCAAAATGATTAGTCAAACCAGAACTTTTTGTCAAGGCAATTTTTTATAGGTGGATAGTTTTTCTTCACAGAAAACTTAGGTAGTGCACATATTTCTAAATGATATCAGCAATTTTCACAAATAACAATTTCAAGTGCTCCAACTTGGGGTTAATTCACCTTGACCCAGAAAGTGGGAATGGAGCCCCTCAACATGGCTTTAAATTAGGGAAACACTGAGGTTATCAGAACTTGGGGAGTCTCCCTGCTTCCTTAAATACAAAAGTCAGAATGATTCAAACAGGGTTATTTTCTTTATAAAAACTAAATGATAAACCCAGTAAGAACCACTTGGCAAAATTAGGGTTTCTGCTTTCCTCCTAAATATATGAAATCAACTACCTTAAAAGTTACAGCTTCCCAGCACAATGTGTGATAGCAAAATCTTGGAAACAACAAAGATGTCCATCACATGAGGAATGGTTGGAAAAGATGTGGTATTTCTATATAATGGAGTATTCCTCAGCTATTAAGAATGATAAGTTTGAAGCATTTATACTGAAGTGGATGCCACTTGAACATATACTCATAAGTGAAATAAACCAGACACACATGTGTAAATATTGTATAGTCTCCCTAGTATAAGAAGGGAAAAGCAGAAATACAAAAGGAAACGTACAACAACTAAAATCAATTGAGTCTGATAAGACAAAGTGAATGGCATATGCTGCAGGATACTAATCAGCTTTTCTTCTGGATGGTTAACAACCTAAGTTCACAGATCAAAGTTGGAGAAATAGAAGAACCACAAGGCCAGCCAACATTTTGGCTCTAGCCAAGGTCAGTGAAGACTCAGGACATAGGAGAACCTGTACTGCAACATCATGAAACTCAGTTGAGCTCCAAATTTTCTGAACAAGGAGATTATGGAGCCACAGAGGAAAGAGATCGAAGTTCTATAGTGTGCCTGGGGAGAGTCACATGGAGAGAAAATGTTCTCTCAAGCTCTCACTGAGAGCAAACTGGTTAAGCATTGGCTGTGACTCATCCACATGCATGACACAGACAAAGGATCTACAGAATAAGGTACAGGACTACAAGATAAACCCTGAGGGGACTTCACTGACCTCATAAGAAACGTAAAGTACATGTGTTGGTATATAAGTCTTGCTCTATCTAGGTGTTAACTATCCAGCAGAAAAGTATAAAAATGAAATATACATCGCAGGGCCATAATATTAAGCTGAGCTGTAAATGGCTATGGTTGACAACTTCTTCAGATACCTCACTACTGTAGTGGAATGCTGGACTGTGTTGGATTGCGTTGTTGAGTTCAAGCATTTAAGTTTGTTAAATGACAATGGAGTGCCCATCTCTGACAGGTGTAGACAAAGGAAGGGGTATAGAAATGAAGAATCATGATGTGTGTGTATAGACAGTACAGTGGGGATAGATATTGCTATGCTTCTACATAATCCTATGAGAGGCAAGATTTGCACTAATGGTGGTTGGACAGGATATTATGTCAGCTTCGAGTACTATGGACAACCACTAGGAAAATCACAAGGTAGAAAGTATTAATTATTGAATCTTTGATGTAATTCAGGTATAAAAAGATAAGATACGCCAACAGCTACACTCTTTCTTTACTGATAAGAGTCATATGCTATAATAATGCTTGTATGATATCATGTATGCACCTTCTATGATACCAAAACATCATGAAAACAGTTTGCAATGTATTAATTTATCAAATCCATCTTGTCAAGGTGTCGTAAAACTGTCTCATTGATATTTGTACTTTAATAAAACAAAAATTAAAAATAAAAAGTAAAATAAAACACACACACAAAAAAAGTTACAGCTTCCCCAGAGGTGACACTCAAATGTAATTTCAGAAAACAATACAACAGTCATCATAACTCACAGTTGTGGGTGTAGAAAATCGTCCTGTGCTTTTTCCCTTTTCAGAAAAGCATCACACATTCCTTGTAATGAAGCTGTTGTAAATTATCTAGAGCATAGATTGATGCCATACATACTTGAGTATTTATTCCTATATAAGAAACACCAATGTTAGCAATGGCAAACAGCCTGTAGTAGAGGAATTGGGTCAGCTTCAATACATGTTATAGCTGCATGTATTCCCTCTGATAGATAAGCAGCACAAGTCAAAATATGTCCAATAATTCATTTAATATCAAGTGGCAAACAAATCACTGGACAGCATTCCCTGCAACATCTTAGGACAGAGGTCTGAATTCATGGTCACAATGACCTGTGCCTTAAAGCTTAACCATTTTAAAGGTTTCTGGAGACACTGTCATTGCTATAGAAACATTGGCTACTTCATATTCACATAGTAAATACTTGCAGCGAATAACATTACAGATTCACAAACCCATAATTAACTCATGAGTGTTAACAGATAACTATGCTTTGACTTTTGCCTTCAGTGATAAGAAAATGTGTATCAGTCACTCTTGAAAGCATGGGACATTTTCTTTAAATTTATATAGTAAGGGAACACAAAATCAAATATTGCAATTATATATGGAACTGCAACCTGAAAAAATAAAACAAATGTCTCAAAAGGTACAAACAGGTTGTACCTGGACCTTAAGCAGCATAATCACCTTGATCTCACAAAGTAATACAAATAGAAACTTCAAAGTGTTAAGCATATTAACAATTCTCAAAAGGCCAACTAGTGGACTAACCCTTCAGAAGGGAAGGAGAAAAGTGGCATACAAAAAAGCTGAGATTTGTTGACAATATAAAATAAACTAATTCCCCAAATCACATTCTTAGCAACAAATTGTTACAGAGAAAGAAAAAATTTTGAGAAACAATTTTTATTACTTTAAATAGAACTGGGTAGCTGTCAACATTAAGAAATAAGTAGAAAATGCTGTCCTTTGGGTTCCAGACCTTGCCTACTTCCATTTGGAATTCCTCCTAGACTATCATTACGGTAGGATTCTAGTTCTCCACTGACTGTATGGACTCTGTGACAAAAGCCACAACCCAGTCAGCTCTGGGTGAAAAGCAGAGCAAATTCATCCCTGGTACCATGAAGTCATGCAAGAGATATGAGAAAAGTGAAGCAAAATAAGGAAAAATCAGGACAGCTGAGGCCTGGAGTGATGAGAGTGTGGTCAAGATGTTGATGTGACCACAGATTTTCATAGCTAAGTCTTGGAAACAACCCAAATGCCCATCAACTGAGGAATGGATTAAAAAAACAGGGATTTTATGTATTTTAGAGTAGGGACTATAGGGTCTCACTACACACATCAGACTCAGTGGTCCTCCTGTTTTTTCAGTCTCCCAAGTGCTGGGATTACAGGCTTGTAGCACCACACCCAGTCTCAGTCATGTCTTACAAAGCCCTAGGGGCAGGACTGGCACAGCATTCCAGGAACTGAACCCTGGTCCCTCCACCTGTCTAAGCAGGTGCTTTGGTCTGCTGAGCTATTTGACTGGCTCTGATATGGTATTTTTATAATAATGTTTTTTACTATAATAATTTTTAAATTTAGATATTCAAACTAAATTTTTATCAGTTCCCATATTTACATATTAAGGTGCCAAGGAAAGGATATCACTTTCATTTTGATTAGTACATAAAGGAACTGTAATCCATTTGCATACTAGCAAATGGTGATATTTCATTACATAAACATCTTAGGGATTTCCCTTGGCATTTATATCTGTGAAGATTCTCTTCTATACAACAGCCCATGCTAACCAAAGGAAAGGGGTCTATGGAGGAACCAAATGTTCCTCAAGTCCATATTATTCCCCTTGAATGTACACTTTTTACAGGAACCACTTTTTACAGCCCCATACTAGGCTTCCAGAATCTATCATGTGAGGCTCTTCTGTATTGGAAAGTCTGAGAAACAGACCCTAAGGTTTAAAGACCATTTCTCTCCTCCCCCTAAAAGATTGGTTGCTGCTGTCTGGACACAAGCTGAGAATTCAAGTCATTGTGTTAAGCAAAGAGGCCTCTTTGATCTTATTTAAAAACATAAACAGAAGACCCTTTGACCAGTCTGAATTTGACATGTGTCCTTTGATTCTGTAAATAATCAAATTTCAACATACTGTGTTTTACAACCACAACTGCAGACCATGGGGTGAGGCAAGATTTTTTTTATAAGAGGACAATTTGCTTTATTAAGCAATATTTTCCAACAATACAGCTTCTTTCTGAGAGCCTCAGCATGTTCCTTCATCAACATAAGTACTAATCATTTCTTTTGCTAATCCACCTCCATAATTCTCATCAATAAAGGGACGTGTACTTAAAAGAGCTTATTTTCCACCAAAAGAAGAGTAGAGGAGTGTTTTCAAAGTCACCAAAAACAAGTTACTCAGGTTTGTTCAGCCCAAGCTTTCTGAGCAGCAAGGTTTCTCAGACTATAGTGACTGACAAAATCACTTCACTGTGGAGTCTTGAGGTCGTACTGTTGTCTGACTGTCATTGGTTCAGAAAGCACGGGGTCTAGAAAAAGAGAAAGGTAGGCAATACAGGTAAATATTTACTTTCAACTTTTGAAGTTAGGGAAAGAAAAGCAATGAGCCTACTTTTGGGGGACTTTTGACCTCTACATGTGTAAGCTCTGGGGCTCCAAAGAAGTTATAACCTTGAGACCAAGCCTCCCAGAACAACAAAATCATTTCTAAACTTACAGGGTGAAATATATTTAAAGCCCTTCCCCAGAGGGAGTTGCAAAAGTTGGAGGTTGTTTCACTGTCAGGGTCAATTTGTATTTTAAAAAGTGCAGAAGTTGGGGTCTTTGCCCATGGGACTTCCTAGGAAAGACAGAATTGACCTATTTTTAAGGGAAATGAACTTAAGAACTTGGTCTCTGTGACCCCATCCAGTGGGGGAGGGAATGTCCCATCATCACTTCAGCTAATTATTGTCTCTCTGAAAAGAAACTGCCATGACCCCTGAGTCTCTGACCCATGTTATTCAGTTTAACCAGGTAAAGACCCTCACTGAGTTTCAAGGTCAAAAGTTACATTGCAAATGCAATTATTCACAGAGTATTGAGTTCCTAATTAGCAATATTAGCTCCTCTTATTCCAATTCTAATAGTAGCAATTTTTAAAATGTTTATGTCTGTGGTGGATTGCCAACCAGTGATAAACTTATTACACAACTAAACAGAACTCCAGCAGTGCTGGGTATGGGAGGTCCCCATGGCAATTGTTGCCAGCAGCGTAACAGGCAAAACTCTCATGCTGGAGAGGCTCTTGGAGGCACTGGGAGTTGCTGGTTCTTTTGGGCTATTTCCTAGGTGCCCTTGTCATGCTGCTGCACTTGATTGTTCTCATCAAAGGAGGAGGAGCTTGGGCCTCGCCATTGCTAAGGATGGCTGCGGTTCATTTGGAGAGCTCTTGTCCTCACTTCTAGCATTTCTTCCTGGCTCCAGAAAAGGAGATGGTGCCCTGTTCAGTCTCCTGGAGAACCTTGTCACATTGGCTTTGCTGATGGGAACTCAGCTTTCTTCATCATCAGAGGATCTCAGGGACCTCACTGTTGCTGAAAATGGCTGTGGCTACTTTGGAAGGAGCTCCAGTTCTTACTTTGAGGGTTGCTTCCTGGATCCAGTTCAGATCCCTCAGTTTGCTCTCACAGATCCTTCACTATCATAGACTTTCTAGCTTCCACCACAGACCTTTGGGCCAGCATAGATCTGTGAAACACTCCTGTATGAGACACTGTCATGGGCTCTAGGCCTCAAGTTGTACTTATGAGAAGACCTGTTATGAGCTCTAGGTCTTCAACTGTACTAATGCAAGGTATTAGGATCTAGGCCTTCAGCTATATGGAGAAAAAGGTACAATGTGGTCTTTAGTGTACGGACAGATTTCCGGAACTCATTGTATATGATTCTTTGAATGACTCATTTTAAAATAATCTTAGTGTGTCCTGCATGGTATTGCTCTCCTTGCAAAATCCTCAAACTATGACAATGCTTTACTCAAATAATTATTAATACCAAATAATTAGCTGAAATAATGGATGGAGATAACTGAATCTTTTGTTTTTCAGAAATTTTCAAACAGGCTTTACCATCGAAGCTGGTTAGTAAATCATTTACAAAGCATTCATTTTGAAACATTAAAGCTAGGGAATGAAGACATACATAGATCTGTACTTACAGCTAGATTGCAATTACAAAATGAATTATTCTAAAAAACAAAGAAGTGGCTATGTGGCAGAAAAATGAGAACTGTATCATCATGCCCCAAGTTGATCCATACAGTACATTTTATAAAGTAGATGTCAATTCTAGACACTTGTCTGAATAAAGAATGCATCTTAATACTTTCATATGTATATTTATTTCATATTCCAACCAAGATAGTATGTTATAGTATTTTCCAAATGGTAAAGATCTATTTACAAGAAAGTTGCATAAGAAATTGGAACTCTCTGTTCTTTCAGTAGCCACCAGTTTTGTCTTCATTTAGTTTCTTGAGAATGGATCTTGCAACATTCTACACTGGCCTAGAACTCATGATTCTCCTTCTTTAATATCCCAAATGCAAAGATGATAGGCATATCCTACCACACTTAGCTATTATCCACCTAAAATTGAACCAGTAAAGTCTTACAGAGAAGATAAATGGCTATATTTTTCTTGAACCCTTCAAGGAGATGGACCTGACATCTCTTTGTGTCCTGTAGTCTTACTTCTGTACAAATGAGGAAAAAATCAGTGGCCATCTCTAGTCGCTCCTCCTAAGGCTATACTTTCAGGGATCATTTCTATAGTGCGTTACTAGAGAAGTTTCTCTGATCGTGTAGAGTATCTAGTCACTCCTCCAACCCCACAAATAGCATGACTGGACCACTTAAAAGCACGTGTAACTCAGTGTTAGGAAATATTTTAAACATATATTTATGTTCTGTTTTTGGTATTAGAGTCTTAGCACAAAGGGTCAGATTTCCAAAGAAAACAGACAGACCTTTTGAACTGTTAAAGGAATCAAGTTTGCCTTGAATCCAGCATCTCTCCTGCGGCTCTTTGCTCACTGGCTCCACAGGTCAGTTCCACATCATCCTTTGCATTTTTTTTCCAGGTGTCTATGTGTAGCTGCTTTGTGTCCTTTATAGGGCCTCATCTGCAGGGCCAGACATAGAAATATGGGGGGGGAGAGAGAGAGAGAGAAGAAAAGAGGAGCAGGAATAAGAAGGAGGAGAAAAGATGAGAGGGGATGGAAAAGAAGGGGAGAGGATGGAGAAGGGAGGGGAAAGGAAAGGGAGGGAAGCAGAGGGGAGGGCAGAGGAGAAGCTTGGGCATAAGGGTCTCCTAACAATTGCCATTTCCCTGCAAGTATTATCAAGACTGTGAACAATTTGGAAAGCAAATGTGCCAGATTTAGTCCACTGGATAAATAAAATATGAGACATTTAAGCTGAATATTTTTAGAATGCAACCCACAGTGGTACCTGCAAACCTCTTCTAATTTCTCTTGAAGTTCAATGCAGAGCCCTACATGGCTGCACCCCATGGAGATCTGGGACTCTATACAGCAAGGCCACTTCATAGGTTTTTCTGGGAGCTAGATATCACGAAGAGGTGTCTGTTGCAATTTTAGAAATTTCGGATTCCTTAGTAATTGGTAAGAGAGAAAGTAGGAGTCCATGGCATTGCTTTGGAGCATACCTCAAACAGGACTAGGCTCCCAAAGATTCTCTACTTGTGGTTTGACCACATTAGAGGTTTTTCTGAGAGGCTGGATGGGTGTCCCTGCTCCAGTTTCTGTGGAAGTCTATTGTAAAGCCTGGCCCTATGTGACCCCTGCCCCAGAATCTCAGATAGAAAATCCATACTTCCCAGGCACCTGGAAAAGGGAGGGACTTATATTACAAGTCCCGAGATAAATAATAAAGTTTCCAATGCTGAGTGGAGGGCTAGAAGGAGACAGCAGATGACCTCCTGGAGCTCATAACGAAAGGTACGGAAAAAGAGAGAAGGAGCGCACACAAAAGGAAGAGCTGGGGAATACCAGAGTGGTCTCCTGAACCCTCGTTTCCATATGGACCACCTAATGTTAGAAAAAGGGGAAGAAAAGAAATAAAAGTAGAAGCTCAGCAGAACATCTTCATTTTCAGATAAACTTGAGAGCCACCACTCTGGCACTGAGACCAGAACAGATCCTTCCCTACAGGGTAAGAGTTGTTTATAGGGTCATGAGAGGAGGAAGTAGGGGAGAATTCAGTGAAAGGGGTTTATGGCCAGAGCAAACCTGAGAAAAGAAAATGGCTACCCAAAGCTGAGGCTTGGGCATGTGCAGGGAATAGCGTTTTGTATCAGTGGCAGGGCTGCTAGCCACTGAGTGCAGCTGTCCTGGCGGGTTTAGAGTGATCTCTGATCAACCCAGGTTGCTGTGGTGACATTCCTTCACTAATCACTGCTGTGACCCAACCAGCTGTCTGGATTGCTTTCCTGGATGTCAATTCCCGTCTCTCTATGATAAGAGGATCAAACCGCATAATCAGAAAAATACTTCTAGAACTGATGGTCTGTGTTGATTTAGGCAACTATGAGGTATCTATGATTCATTGGTTTATAAGAAAAACACAGGCAATATTAACTGAATCAGTGCTCTATGAAGTCATCTTAGAGCTACTACAGAAACATTTTTCCAGGTGTTTCCAGTACTTATTATAGTAAGTAGAATGTCTTCATTAACTTTTATGTAAAACTTAATAAAATGGAAACATGCAAAATTCATGCAGGATTACCTAGAAACTAAACTTGGTGATATCATTGGAAGAGTATCCATTTGGCTCAAGGACTTATCTCATCTTGAAACGAAAATAACACTATGAGAAATCATAATTTAATTCCCTTAGAATAAATAAACTTATCAAAATGTTTTCTAAGCAAAGCTTTGGAGAAGTAAAACTCAGGAGAGAACCTCTTGGTAACAGACAAATTCCATGGGGGAAAATATAAACAATAAACCAGAAGGATCTACAGCAAACCTGGATTTTCTCTGAGGTTGATCTGAATCATAGAAAAAAAATCAAAATCTTTGTTTCTTTTTTCTAAGCTCAGTTATCTTCCTGTCATTTTGTCAATAGAGCAGTAACATGAATATGCTGCTTCTGGTTCAACTACAGTCTGGTTGACCCCAGGTTAAGGGTTGAATGTGTTTCTTAGCAAAATATTTTCTTACATAATTAGCTGGCACACATGAACTAATTAGAGCCTCACCCTCTGCCAGCAGGAAATTTCAGAAGCTTGGGCTCCACATGGAAAGTCTGATTTCATGTGTGAATTGAGACACCTGCAGTGAGGGTGGTGGGGGGAAGCAGGGTTTCAGCAGGTCTACAGAAAAGGCCGGTGTGTCCTCTTCCATGACATCATTCATTAAGAGCTTGCACTGCAGGCCCCGAGTCATGTTCCCCGTATGATGGAATGGAAGAAGTGATCAAACAGTGAATTAATGGGTTTCCAGGCAGTAGCCTTAAATGTTTATGAAGTGTCAGAAGACTGACTCCAAGGCAGAAGCAAATGAATGCAGCCATGTGGATGAGCCACATGATCTCTGAAGCAAGCAGTAGAGCTGCTATCTCACATGAAGGATGGTTTTCTGAAGTGAAAGACTGCTGAGCTACTTATGTGTAAGACTTACGAATAGGCTATCAAGCTCTGTAATGTAGACACCAGAGATGAGCTACTCCATCAATGACAATCTACCTTTACCTTCTGACTCTGCCTTCTACTTGTGTGGCCTTAACTAAATTCACTTATCTCATTCTACTTTCATATGGTTAACCTAAGCTGTGTTGAGAACATATTTACTTTTCTTTGTTTTACTAATTTCATCATCTTTGTGAAAATTATGCTGCTTCTTACATATACTTCAAGCAATCTAGAAAAGTTCAAAATATAAATGACAAATCA
>PVKA01028447.1:13889-29474 GCA_004027165.1 Ctenomys sociabilis
TGGATGGATGGATGGATGGATGGATGGATGGATGGATGGATGGATAGATGGACAAATAAATGCACAGATGGCCAGATAACATGCTATTTTTATGTCTATGTGGTATTTAATTTAATTCCCTTGAATTTAGCAGAAATAGGAAACTAAAATGACATTAAAGCAATTGCTGAGTATTAATTTAAAAAACAAACTGCAGAAAATTAAGCATTACATTTAAAAGATTTGTGTGGGCATCCATGTAATACAACGAAGGCTAAGAAATGAAAAGCTTCCTATTGGGTTTCCTAGATTCCACTCCCTTCATCTCCATTACTTTTATAATAATCATTCCCTTGCTTCCCTGTACTGGAAGGCATTCTTAAAACCTGTGTTTAGGTTGACCTCAGTTGGATATGGTATATAAGGAGCCATATATATTCATTAGTTTTTAACTTAATTCCTTTGCTCAGGGTTATACATCTAAGATTTGTCTGTGTTTATAGAAATAGTTGCATTGCATTTATGTTTAGTGCTGTATTTTATTCTATTATGTGAACATGCTGTGATTGATTTATTTATCTATTCCTTTTATAATGGCCTATGACTTCTATTTTTTAGTCAGTGCAAATCATGTTTCCATGGATATTTTAAGATGCATTTTATGTGCATGAGCAAGGAAGTTTGGGATACGTACTGTAGGCTAGAACTGCTAGGTTGTTCACTATCTAAACATTTTACTTTTATAGGTAAAATCAACTTTATGTTATGTATATTTTTTTTATTTATTGGATACAGGTCTCAATGATTCTCCAGTGTGCAGCACTGACTGCAAGTGTGTAGCACCACACCTGGTTTTGGGTCAATACGGCACACCTGGAGTTCTGGGACTACCACGTTATGAGGTGCCAGAGATTGAACTCAGGGGCTGGGGAGATGGTTCAGTAGAATAAGTGCTTCCCAGGCAAGCACAAGTGTCTGAGATCAATCCCTGGTTCCGCCAAAAAAAAAAAAAGACATCAGAGATTGAACTCAGGTACTTACTCTTGCCAGGTAGGCATTTAGATTGCTGAGTGATTGCCCTAGCAATGTTTTATATTTATTAGCTATAGATTTCATATTATATATTGGTTATGTGTTTCTGCCTTTGTTAATAGCTTATTAAAATGTAAAATGTTTGGTCACAAAGTATCATCTACTTTTCTATTGGATTCTGGGTATTTATGGATTCATAAGAGGTAGAAATAAATGATTGACAGACAGATAGAAATAGACACCCAGATTATACCTTCTAAATATTAATTTTCCAGTTATTAATATCTTTTCTTTTAAAATTTATCTATGCTTTTCTCTGTGATTCTAGAGGTATGGATGTTAGCTACTGCAGTATAATGAATTATCCCCAAAACTAACAAATTAAAATTACAGCTATCTATTTTATCCCAGTGTTTGTGGGCCAAGATTTCACTTCATCCTCTGTTTGAAGGCCTCTCATGAAAAGTTTCAATCAGCATGCTAGCTCCGAGTTGTGATTTCATCTTACAATCAAAATGAGAAAGAATCACACTGAAGCTCACTCGGTGGGGCACAGAGATAGGAGACAGACTGACCAGAAAAGACTAGCACGGTAGTGTCCCAGCTCCACCTCTCAGGACCCATATGTAGAACTTCTCAAGGGTTCCCATGAGACCTGAAAGGTGTGAAAAAGCCCAAATGCCAGAAGGAATCTACTCTTGCGACTACACTCCCAGAATTGATCATATTCCACCAACTCAGAGTACTGACGCCGAGAGGGCAGTGTCCGCACGCTGAGGCCTGGACTCCAGCTCTAGCAGCTTCCCTAAACCAAGCAGAGGCTCCACTTTGCAGAGCTCTGCATCCAAGCTCCTCCAGTCCCTTCAACCAGCTACCAGGACCTGCTAATCTCACCACTTCCTTGGACTCAGCCCTCCCCTAAGGGCAGCGATTGCCTCCTGCAGTGACTCCCTGCAGCTTACCTTAGCGCTTTCTTTACACTTCCCAGGTGTTTTAACCTGATTTAACCGGTTCCCAATATTAAAAAAAATCTCCTATTATAATAACTTGTATGTTTTTTGACTAGTTCGCTGATGTCCTGTCCCAAATTAAGGGGTTTAAATTAGAATTAAAAGTATTCTTTGCTTCAAAAACTGACAGTCTAGTGGGGAAACAATACAAAAGCATAAATACCTATAATACAGACAGAAATTGAGTGGATCCATGCTAAATTGCAAATAAATGTGTTTTAGGACTTTGGTTCAGGAGGGCTGCTCTTGGCTAGGCAAATCAGATAAACTTCATAGAAGGGAGGATTTTAGTTAGACCTTAAAGGGTAGTTAGACCTTGCTAGGAGAAGGGAGGGGTAAAAGAAAGGCAAGAAAGGAAACATAAGAGTAAACAAAGTTAGAAATCTAAATATATATGCAAGAAAAATGAAGTCTCCACACTAGTGCTGTCTGAAAGTAAAGTACTGTGAAGCACAAAAGAAAATCACAAGAGTAGTTTGAAATTACCCAGTAGCTGACTTTAAAACACAAATGAGAAAAGAAACAAAAAGAGTTGTATCTTATTTGATTTACCTAAAATATTATAATTTCAAGACCAGTGTGGGGACATATGCCTGTAATCCCAGCACTGGCGAGGCTGAAAACAGGAGGATCACTCTGAGTTCAGGCTATGTAGTGAGACCCTGCACCAAATACATTTTTTAAAAAATCAGTAAGTAATGTAACAACTCTTAATGGAATATTTCACATTCTCCTCCTTACACTATGTCATGTGCTGTGTGGTTTATACTTTCAGCACTTCTCCGTGTAGACATGGTGCACTTCCAGGGCTGGATAAACACACAGACAGCGTGTGCCTACCATCCTGCACAATGTGGCACTAGATAATAGGAAAACGTGAAAGATTTCTGAACAAGAAATCAATGTAATCAAAGGAGTATTTTGGAAATTTTTAGTAAGGAAAAATATTTATTCAATGGATGGGTATTTATTAAACACCAAAAATCAATAATAGCAATAATTAGAGAGCTGGCATATACAAAATAAAAGCAGTTCAGTAGTCCAAGATATTTGTGATATTTTTAAAGACTGAAATTAGATGCTCTACTTTAACAAAATCTTCTGTTATTTTAAATCTCAGTTGAATTTTCTGAGTACAGTGAAAATTATCAAGTTTCCCAAAATAAATTAAATAGAAAAACTTTGGGTTTTCTAAAAAGTATTCTTTTTTAGAAAATCCAAAGATATTAAGCTACATTTTGGATTTATGCTTCTTCAATGCGAGGATCTGTGTATACTCCTACTGATCCCCTGCCCTGGAGACCTCTAATATGGATAATTACTGACATTCCTACTAAAATGATTAAAACGCAGGAAATGTCATTTTAATGATTCTGGGTTTCAGCTTTTGCAAGTTATGAGTTTTAAATGAGAAATATTTACAAGTGGAGCATGCTTTCCCCTGGGAATTCATTTGGTTCACCTGGATTTATGGGTTCTGTCTGTTTTCCATTCCATTTTATAAATGTTAAGCTAGCTATTAAGATAGGAAACACATATTGGTAATGGACGGAGTGGGAGTAGAACTGTGCACTTTTCATAACCAGCCATTCTAGCATCGCACTTTTTATTTAATCTTGGGGGATACATCATGAGACTTTGTGCCTCTTTTTCTGTTTTTTGTTTTTTTCTGGAACCGGGTATTGAACTCAGGCCTTTGGGCTTGCCAGGCAAGCACTTATGCTACTGAGCCATCTCCCTGGCCCCCCTCTTTTTCTTTTAAATATTTATTTATTGCTCTACAAAAGGAATAATTCTACAATTTCTATCAAATTTCTTTTCAAATCAAGACAGACATATGCAATCTTCAATCTTTCATAAAATTACTCAGTGATTCAATATATTTGAGTCTATTCCCTGAGTGTGCTTCTTCCTCTGTGTACAGTGGTTCATGCCTGTAACTCAAGCGCTCTAAGAGGCTAAGGCAGTAGAACCAAAACTGCAAGCCCATTCTGAGCAACTTAACAATTTAGAAAACTGCTATCCCAATTTTTAAACATTGGACTGGTGTGGTTAAGTGCTAAGGCTCTGGGCTCAAGGTTCAGAATCTAAATAAATAAATAGGACTTCCTCGTGTGGGATGGAGTCACATGATTCTAATAGAGCAGAGGAATCTACTTCTGATCAGAACCTCACTAACATGGTGAGATAACAGAAGACCTGGCCTTGATTGATAGTAGTGAAAATAGGGCAGGGAAGAAAATAGAACTGTAAGTAGGTCTTAAGTTTCAAAATGCTTCATACACGTGGGGTGCTGTTTTATGCCCACTGTCTGCTTTTATGCACAATTTCCACACATGTTTGGGATGAGTAAGACTGAAGGAAGATTAATTGGCAGGAAAACATCATTGATGAGCCTTCAGCTAATGCCTGCAGATGAAGAGAAGATCCGACCAAAGGATGTCAGCCTCGACACAAATCCAGCAGTTGCTATGATGCTTACAGAGACTGTGCCTTCAGTGATGGCTTCTCTTTAGGTTTTCATATTTTCACAGCTGGTTATACTTGTTTATGACCTTCTCTGAGAGAGAATCACAGAGCAGGAGTGGAAAATGAGTGCCCCATGGACATGATGGATCTGAGGTTTTGCAGGTTAGGAGGACCATGACCACAAGAAAAGAGACACATCTGGAAAGATACATTCCGGAGCCCAGGCAGTCGAAGGGATGATGGTGTGAAAGCATTGCAGAGAACTGAGTGGAGGGGAGAACACAAAGCAGGTACAGAGCATGGGGTGAGTGACTCCAAGGGAAAGGAAGAAGACACAAATAGCTCATAGAGGATTACAGGAGTGTCAAGGGCCACCTCTTTCCCTGTCCACATCTGTGTGATTTGTTTGCATCTGGGCTGCCGAGTGGAAGCTGAGAGCTGCTCACTGCTCCACATTACTGCCTAAGACTTTAGGACCCCAGGAACTCACCCAACAATCAGAAGGCATTGTACAGGGACTAAGAATTCACAGAGTTGAGTTTCAGGGGACAGGTAATCCATCTTCCCCTTTAGTCAGTTCTGAGACATACTCTGCAGGGCTCAACCAAGACTCCTTAGGAAGGGATCCGTATTTTGCAACATACTAATTTTACCATCCACACGCCCTTGTTGTCTCTTCCCCTTTCCCCACTTCCCTTTCTCTTTTCTCTTTCCTTATACTTCCTGAGATCACTTCCTGAATCAAACATCTCCGTTTCATACCGCGACCCTTCCTAAAACTATCCATTTCTGAGTCTTAGAGGAAATAAAGCAAACTAAGACCAATGAAAAACCAAATAGGAGAGTCAGTAGAGTTTATGTCTTAGCAGAAGGACATCCTGTGTCAGGAAAAGATGGAGGAATGAAAATTTGTGCACAGATACTGAACCAGATGAAAAAACTGAACATATTTGCTGAATTTAGCAGTTGGAAAGTGACATTGACAGGATCAAGAAACAAGATCCCACAATATGCTGCATATAAGCAACATATTGAATTCAGAAATAAACTCATAGACTGAAAGCCAAATGATAGAAAACAATACCCCGTACTACAAAACCCCAGAAAAAATAAGGGGAAGCATTATAAAGGGAACAGTTCAAGAAAGGTAACAAAGAACAAATAAACAAATAAAATATATATATACATATATGTATGGTATATGTATGTGATGTATTATATATATATATATATATATATATATATATATATATATATGACCATACACCCAACTATATAAAACAAATATCAATGGACTTGAAAAATCAAATAAATAAGCCCTAAGCAATTGTAATGGGGGACATTAATACCCCAGTGACACAAACAGATCAGCCAGATCAGCTGCACAAAAATATCAGCAAAGGAATAAGAGAACTATCAGAACTGAAGCAAATGTTTAAACAATTGAACTTAGTGGATGTTCAACCTCACAGCATCAGAATACATATTCTCAGCTGTACATGGGTTATTCTCCAAAATAACTATATATGAACTCATAAAACATACTTAAGTAAATGCAAAAAGAATTGAAAAATTCCATGCATGTCTTCAAACTATAATGTAGTAAAATTAGAAATCAAAAGCAAAAGAAACCACAGAGGGGCCAGAGAGATAGCTCAGTAGAATAAGTGTTTGCCTGGCAAGCACAAGGGCCTGAGTTCAATCCCTGGTTCCACAAAAAAAAAAAAAAAAAGGAATCACAAGAACTCCATAAACATATTGCAATTAAATTAAATAATATTCTCCTGAAAAACCAATGAGTCACACATGAAATTAAAGAAAAAATTAGACAGTTCCTCAATAAAATAATAATGCCAGTATAACATACTGGAACCCATGGGATGCAATGGTAACTCCTATGAAGGAAATTTATTGTTGTGAATTTCCATATCACAAAAAAAAGAGCAAGTTCAAATCAACTTAATGCTGAACCTGAATCTTCTACATAAAGAAGACTGAGTCAAACTCAAAGCTTGTATGAGGAAGAACATTGTAAAGATTAGAGCAGAAATTAATACAATGGGGACTAAAAAACTAACTGAGATGCTGGCCTGCTGCCTGAGCAGAAGCAAAGGAACCGAGGATTTGGCATCTAAAGGATTAGCTGGAATTGTAGACCAAGGAAAGTCAGTGTCCTTTCAGGTTGTTTTGTAATAGGATGATTATAGCAGATTGGCTTTTGTGCTGGGTTCCAACTAGAATAAATCATTTTTATCCCTGGGAAAATCCCATCAGATGTACAAGTAAAGATAATAGTTAGTTCTCCAAAATTTCTTGGAAGAGGTATTATATGCTGGTTTTGAAAACAAGTTCAGATGAGTGAATGTAAAATATGAAGGGAAGAAAAAACAAAGCACACTGGGTTTGTGTGACTAAAAGTAAAATTGCCAGGACGAAGTTCTGCCATATGCAGGCCTTGGGGGCCCTTTGGGTGTGTGTCTACAGTCACTCATGTCTAGCCTGGGTTGGGGCGTTCTTCCAAGCTGGCTGTGTACACAGAGATGCTCAGGACTGTCCTCAACATCCTGGAAAACAGAGGATTAAAGGGTGAACTTTTTCTTTGCTGGTTTCACCTCTAAAAACTGATGGTTCCAGAGAGGCTGAGCAGGATTTGTGGAGGCCCAGCTGCCTGCCCAGGATATGGCAATATCCCCTGTGGTGATTCCTAATGACTTTACCAAAAGTCCTGGCTTTTTTTCAAAGCATGACAACATCAAGTGTGAGCTAATTGAAATCTGGCTGAAGGGAATGATGTGGAGAATTTAGGAAAGTTTTCTCTTTCCATCTACCTCCAGAGACAACATCATCACCTGGGAAGAAAGAGAAGCCCGTTGGGGGAATTATTGTTATTTACATTCATTTCAACCAAAACTAAAGAGGAAAGTACTACATCATTCTGATATTTTCTGCAAAGGACTTGAATAAAAATAGTTTCTAAGGAGTTATGATAAATTCGTCCTATTTCCTTGCATAATGAATCGATTTTCTTGGGAAAGAAAATATAAACACTGTGTTTGGGTTAATCATATATCACCCTTCAACCAGGCTCAGTGGAAACCTAAGAAAACATTTTTATTATTCCTGTACTGTGAAACTTGTGTTGCAGGAGCTCAGGATTTCTGTGTGCAGTGTATGTGTGTGTGTGTGTGTGAATAATTAGAGAAATACATTTGAACACTGTTTATCATATAATCTAATGATAGATTTCCACCTAGGGATTTGAATCAAATAATTAATGGAACAGGAATATCATAATGTATCTGTGGCCCCTCAGGTGGCTTCCTCCTCTCAATAGCAACTGATTACATTAACAATACTGTAGTGATTTAGGTCTCATTTGAGGTTTGCTAAGTCATTTTGTATGTAGAAAATCAAGGCAGCAAATAAAGCATGTGTGAGTAAATGGAAACAAAATCAAGTAAAAATTTGAGACAATTATCATTGTAATAGTTTCCTTTAAAACTTGTTTTTGGGTAAAAAGAGCATTTGTGAAATCAGCTACACTAATTAGAGTATTCCAAATAAAACTTCTCAGACACTTCTAAGTGCTCCTTATTAAAAACTAACCCCATGAATATAAAAGCAGCACTATATTTTAATTTAAAATGGGATATGTAGACAAAGAGCCTCAAAGGATGTTTTATTACTCGCTATGCCAGTGGCTGTCTTCTATAGATTGATTTCCTATGTTCCAGACTTTATAAAAGAAACAACAGTGCTCATCTTGGCTCTGCTATGAAGTTAGTGTTCTAAGGAAAGACACACAAAACTTTTAACTTCTGAAGCACTCTGCAAAGGTAAGGGATTGCTATTACTAAACACTCCTTTGGAACTGTATTTTGTCTTAATATTTACAGGAAAAGGTACTACACATGAATTGAAAGTAAAACTGAGATTCAGCTAAGTATGTGAATTCTCTGCTTGGCTACCTTTCGCCACTTCTTTCTCTAAATATAGAAGAACAGACTTCAGTGCAGGAGGTGGAGGCAAATTGTTAAGCTCCTTTTCCAACTTCATCAAGATTCTTGGCTTTTTTTCTTCATACCAGTAGTTTGAATTATTAGGTAGCAGACATGCTGTCAAAAGAGTGGATAATTATCTGTCATTTTCCATGTCTGAAGGCTGCCTTCCACCTCTGCAGCTAGATGGATAATCTGTGCTTGCATTCCGAAATTTATTATATTTGGATTTTATGTAGGTGGGTGTGATCCCTTGAGGGAGAAACCTCAAGCAACCTCTTTTCCTTGCCACCTCTATCCCAGCCCACACCACACACACACACACACACACATGGAGTCACAGCTCCATATATGTCACACACACAGTCATACTCACAACCTCACACATACAAACACACACGCATGCATGCATGCGCACACACGCACCACCAAAACAATGCTTCATGGATTGGGCATTGATAAAAAAAAATTAGGTATTTGTACATTAATTCTTCAGCTATACACATATATGTGCATGCTCTCACTTTTACACATTTATTAACTTGATTAAATTTGGTCTCATGCAGTCAAATAGGAAAGTAAAACCCCAAATGCTGAAGGGCTCTTTCCCTAAGCTATCATTGTGCTTTGCAAAATGTTATCTCACTGCATAGAAAGCATGCTGATAATAGCTACAGGATTGAAGATGTCCTGTGAAGAGGTGTTTACCGAAAGCAAAAATCAAAATTCCAATTGAGTTAAGGATATAATCTGATTGTTCTTTGAGCTGTAGAAAGGAATGATCCCCAATAATTAACTGTCTCTAGCTCAGTTTTCTTTGGGATGATCATCATGCATTTTCAAGTCATCTTGGATGAGTTACAGAGAAACAAATTTCTTTTTTCTCATTATACATTCTATAAGGCAATAGTAATCATGAGGAACAGTCATGCATTTATAGAAAATAAATGATTTCTTCTCTTGCTGGAGTATTTGGAATTGTCATAGTACAAAAGGCTCAAGGAAGACACACGAAAAACACATTTGACTGCTGTCAGAGAAACAGACATTAAGCACAAGGAGTACTGGGGAAGAGATTGGCAAAGGGAATCCTTGAGGGAGAGACAGAAAAATTTGCAAGGACACCAGAAGCATGGGAATTGAGTAGAGAAAAGAAGAGAACAGGAGACTTGAAGAGTGGTGAAGACTCCCTCATGGCTGAAATTGAAGGTCTCATTACCTGAAGATAAGCGAGGGCCAGATGGAAGAGACAACATGTGCCAGGCAAAATCCTAGGGATTTACTCCTTAGAGCAATGACCTTCCAAGTGTCATCTTCAGATCAGTGGCATCAGTGTTCTAGGAGACTGTGTCAGAAATTCCATGTCTAGGGTCCTGTTATAGTTTAGCTGTAAAATGTCCCCCCAAACATTCATGTGTGTGGAAGGTGATTGGTTCACGGGGGTGCTACACCTCTTAGTGTGTTAATATTTCAATAAGTCCAAATCTGAATGCGTTTTTAGGAGTGGGGGTCTTTTGGAAGATGCAGGGCACTGGGCAATGACCTGAAAAGCTGAATCTCTCTCCCTAGCTCCTCTGTTTTCTCTGTTTCCTGGCCACCGTGACATGGGCAGTTTTCCCCTTACTTTCCCTCCCATCATATCCTTCCTACCTTGGAGCCAGGGGACCATGGGCTGAATATTCTATAAGACATGAGTTAAAATAAATGTCTCCTCCTCCTAATTCAAGTTACAGTGTTCGGTATTTTATCCCAACAGTAAGAGGATGACTAAGACATGCACCATGCAAGACTTTCTGAAAGCAGCACTCTTGACATGGCTTATCAATCTGTGTTTTAATAGTCTTTCTAAGTGAATCAGCTGCAATAACCTGGGGTTCACTGAGTTCATGACACTGGCTATAGTAGCAATAGTGTAAAAACTATGAATTCCCAATTTTTACCTTCTATGAAGTAGTAAATGAGTAGATGAGGCTGGAAAAGGATCTGCTTTATGTATTTTCAGGCCCAAGCTCAACTGGCCCCAGACTTAGTTTAATGTCTTGCTTTTATTGTTTTGAAATTCTTATTCTTTTTTCCTTTATTTATTTGGTACAAGGTCTCACTATGTAGATTGGACTCAGTGAACTCCTGTTTTCACCCTCCCAAGCACTGGGATGACAGGTATGCACCACCATGCATGAAGGGGTGGAGCCAGCACAGCATGTGGTGCCGGGGATCGAACCCTGGTCCTTGCACTTGCCTGTGTAATCAGGAGCTTACTGAAATTCTTAATTGCTGAATAAGGAGTCTACATTTTTTTGCATTGGTTCCCACAAATTATGTAGCCAGTCTTGAGCTGGGTCTTGCAAGTATTTTCACATTTCCCAGGGGGTTCTTTTTGATTTATATATGTATTTTTTTTTTTTTTTTTGTTTTTTGAAATAAAAAAAGGTTTCACTCTGCAGCTCAGGCTGGCCTTGTGTTCACAGTGATCCTCCTGCTTCAGCCTCTTGAATGTTGGGACTAGAGGTGTGCAGCATCACACCTGACTTCCAGGGGATTCTAATAGTGATCAGTGAGAACTGCCAAGTTAAGGAATGTATTTCAAGAAATGGAAATCAACTGCAATAAGAAAATCTAACAAAGCTTCAAGATGGTATTGTAGTCAAGATGGGCAAGTGTTGAGTAAATCAAATTATAATTATATTTTCTAAAGCAGGCAAATTAAATTTTTTAGTTTCATAGAACAAAGGATAATTCACCAAATGGGCAAACTTTGGAACAAGTTCAGAGGGCTCCACTGTAGAACCTTGGAGATAGCATTTCTGAATGGAAAACAGATATGAGGTAGAGCTGGGCTGAATCTCGACAGCTAGATATTTGCGTTCCTTAAATGTGGTCTGATTAGTAGGTTCTGTTTCATTGGCTGAAACTTGGCTGCTGTGGTGGTAGCTGAGATTGAGTTTTTTGTTACAAAAGTACACTCCTCTGTAAGCTTCTCAGTTAGTTATGGGCTACGTGGTTGCCACTCACTATGAGAAGACACGGATAAAGGCATTCTTGGTTCAAATTTAGCTTAACAATTATGCTGGTTGGCCCTGCCCCTGGGGTGCGCAGAGATGGCAACATATGCTTGTCACCCCAGCACTTGGGAGGTTGGGAACAGGCAGATCACTACAAGTCTTGAGTCCCTGAACACCCTGTAGACTCTTCCCTAAAAATAAATAAATAAATAAATAAATAAATAAATAAATAAATACATGCAAACAATTATGTTGATTAAAAACTGATTGATTAAAAATGGTGGTTATTGTTGTTGTTGTTTTGGTACAGGGTGTCAAATTTGGGTCTTTTTACTTGCCAGGCAGATGCTTAGTCCACTGAGCTATCTCTTTGGCTCTAAAAAGATGTTTAAATTGTCTAGAACAAACAGGTGACATCTCAAAGGAGTCCCCGTAGTAAATTATAAGTCTCTTTTCTATTTCAATAATCATGGTCATTGTGATTTAGATAAGCATGTGAAAGTATGCTGATACATTCACAGATGACCCCAGCACCTCTGGGGATAGAACCACATGTGTCCATCATCAGGACACTGGCTCAGGAGAGTAGGTGGCAAGCACCTTTCGCAACATCACAGATCGTAATGCAGCCTGAAACCTGCTGTGATTGGAAGTATTGGCTTCACAAATTAACATAAAAAATCAGTTGTTGGCTGGTGACCAGCACTCTGTTTATTCGGTACTTTGATCCACATGTGTCATTGTAGGTGATGTATTTTATAGATAAAACAATGAAAATAGGCTGAGTGACCATCCACAGTCCATAAGTAAAGAGGTCAAATATCAACATAAATACTGCCTCTCTCCAAAGTTATATTTTTTTATTTCCTATTGGCAAGAAAGTTAAAATATATAAAGCTTTTAGCAGATTTAGATATAGTCCAAATTCAGTAAGATAAACATAGTACTCAAAAAGCCCTTGATTTGAGTTCCAAAGTATAGTTATAAAGTGCAGAATGAAGAAACTGGCTTAAATGTAGATTTATAAAAGGAGATTAGAGAGTTTTTTGATAATATACTCTGTACTTCTCAGTAATAAGATGCTAACCCTAATTTGCCTTTCAGTCCTGCTAAGTGGCTCAGAAATTAATCAGGATCCCAGGATCCATATAGCAACCTGTAAACAAGGAAGTCTTCATAACTCTCACCTGGAATACCCTATTCAAATGCCCTACTTGGTGTGTGACTCCTCCTGGTTTTAATTCAGTCTCTTTTAAGCAAATATGCAGTCAACTCACTGTACAGACTCAAACAGGAAGGATTTTTCTCCAGTGGGGCCCTTTTCTGTTCTCCTTCCAAATGTCTTCAGAGGAGCAGGAGAGTGGAGTCTCCTGTTTGTGCTGTCCTTGCACACCCTCGGCTGCCCACTGTGGCCTCCTCCTCTACTGGCATGGAGTGCCTGGTCTGGCCTTTGAAGGTATCCACACTTCCTGCCATGGTCTTCATGACTGCAGTTCCCTCACTCAGCCCCTCAACCTGACCCTTCCACATTCTCCTTGCCCAAACAGGACACACATAAATTCTGCATGTTGAATGTTCTGCACTTTGGATGTAACGAGAAAGCTGTCATACCATTAGTCTTTAGGGAAATGCAAATTAAAATTACAGTGAGATACCACTGCACATCTATTAGAATAATAAAAATTAAGAAGACACCACACCAAGCATTGGTGGGCTGTGTGGATTCGCTGAAACCCTGTGCACTGCTGGTGGGAATGTAAATCCTCATTTCCAGTTATGCCATAGCCTTCCCATGGCTATGTATGTACAGAAAAGAAATGAAAGCCCATGTCCTCAGAAAGACTTGTGCAGAGCAGCAGCTCCTCAAAATTTCCTGAGACCCACAAATTTGACCTAGCTCCCCGAGCAGGCACATGGACCTGGAGTCATTTTCCATGGGATTCTGCTCCAGGGGACTCCTATCACAGCAAGAAATGGCAAAATAGAATGCAGGTGTAGAAGATCACAGGGGTACAGTCAGGAAGTCTCAGCAGGGAACCCATGTAGGAAGCCAGGAATGCATACACCCTAAAGAAAATCTCATTTTCAACAGCAGCCAGGCCACAAGCACGTAAAGCCCAGGGATGCAGCAGACAGCAGATTCTTGCCCACAGCCAGCTGGTAAAAAGCAAAAGATGTAAGTCAAAATCAAGGATTTTCAGGAGTTCTGAAATATGCACAGCCCGAGAATGCTAATTATCAAATGGGGAGCCCAAGGGGCTATTTATCACCTGGAGAGCCACAGATCTTATTCTAAGACGAGGAAAAACCATGGAGTACAAAATTGATATAAACTTGGATCCTGTCCCCAGAAAAGTACTCATTTAATGCAGTTGCTGTGCTTGATGTGCCTCTAAATGTAGAAAAGACTTGAATAAATTACAGCTCATCCATATATGATGGAGTACTATGAAAGAAATTAAGTAAATTTTAAAAATTGTTTTGGAAATTACAGAGCAATCTGAAAAACAATCACGACGCAATAGGAAAAACTAGGAAACAAGAGTCTTTATTTCACAATATGATGCATAATCTGAACTCTATACACATTTTTATAAACAAATATATCAACATGCCGCTAGTGCTTTTCTTTGCTGATTAGTTTTAATTCTTTAGTAATACTTTTCTACAATCTGAACATTTTGTACAATTAATCTTACCAATGTTTATAAGTTCTTTCTTTTTTTTTTTGTTTCAGTTGATGACTGAATCCAGCAGCCCTGCATTGAGTTACATCCTTATCCCATTTTAATTTTTTTTTTATTTTGAAATAGTCTCATTAAGTTGCTAAATTGCTCAAGCTAGACTCAAACATGCAATCCTCCTGCCTCAGCCTCACAAGTGACAGGATTACAGGTATATACTACCATGACAGCTTTAGTCATGGAAGGTAGCGGAGTGTAATAGAGGTTGGCTGCCACCCGCTGGCCAAAGCCCTAGAGGAAACGATTTTAGAGCATGCATGGATTTGCTGGCTGCTCAACTACAGAACATCACTGAGGTCATAAAAGATCCCCACTACGCAGCCTCATAGGTTGTAAGATCAACAGGAAATAGTGAGGTTTGGAAGACTCAGGCTGGTCAGCAATTAGGTCAAAGGAGCAAGAATATTTTGGAAGCACTCCTATGTTTATCTGAAGTCCAAAGTTCACTGATTTTCCCAAGGGCCATGGGTAGGACTTCCTGAAGGGAACTGACTTGGACTGCATGGGAAAGAGAACCATGAAACATCTTCCCATATGAAAGTGTTTAATTTTCTGGAAAATCCACAAGATTATAGTAAATTTAACATATACCCACAGATGTTTTGTAGTCTTATAGAAAAGGAGATAAAATGAAAATCTAATGAGGAAATAAAAACTATCATTTATACCTAAATAACACTTCTTAAGTTTACAAAGCCCTTTTTTTTAATATCTCAGGGATGTCCTTGAAAGAGTTAATGCTGAGAAATTTGACACTCAGAGAAGTGAACTAAGTTGTCCCAAGGCATCCAGCCAATGACAAAGAAGGGCAGACTGATATTTAGACAGACAGTGAAGTTAAGCTCAACTGCCCATGTTATAGGGTAATAATATCATTAAGCTTCTCTTCTGAAGGGTTAACATCTTAAGCTTGCAGATCAAAAAGTATTAAAAAGGAGGGCAACAAGGACAGCCAATATTTTGGCCCTAGCCAAAGATTAGTGAGGACTCAGGACATCAGAGAATCTGTACTGTAACAACCTGTAACTCAGTTGTGTCCCATATTGTTCTGATCAAGGAGATTATGGGGCCACAGAAGAAAGTGATCAATGATGTAGAGTGTGCCTGAGGAGAGTCACATGGGGAGAAAACATTCTCTCAGGCTTTCACAGAGAGCAAATTGGTCAAGCAATGGCCCTGACTCATCCACATGGCTGACACTGACAAAAGATCTACAAAACCCTGCAGTAGAGGGTTTCAAGGTAAATGCTGAGGGGATTTGACTGATCTTGTCAGATATGGAAGCTACATTTCTTGTTATATAGGTCTTGCTTTATCTTAGTCTTAACCATCCAGCAGAAAAGCATAAAAA